>SEYY01023377.1:20000-26105 GCA_009176605.1 Armadillidium nasatum
GCAACTGGGGTGGTGTGAAGAAATACTGAAGGCGCCTCAGAACACCCAACCTCTTAGAAGCTTGTTTAGAAAGAGAGGTAATGTGATCTTTCCAAGAAAGATCACGAGAAAAGAAAACACCGAGAATATTAAGAGAGAGATGAAGGTTTGAGTTGCGTGTTTTCGAAGAAGATATCGTAGTTGTGTGGAAGATTGTGTCGAGTAGAGAGATGGAGGAATTGAGTTTTTGAGGCATTGAAAACGACCATGTTTTCTTTGCCCCAATTTGAAATGAGAGATAGATCAGAGGTTAGTTGCTCCAAGGCCACCCTCCTTGCTCTATTAACTGTTGCTGGGAGGGGCGTCCTTTCAAAATGAAAAGAGTAATGAAGGGTGGAGTCATCAGCATAGGAGTGGATAGGAGATGAAGTAATAGAGAGAAGGTCATTAATGAAAAACAGAAAAAAAGTGTTGGGGATAGGACAGATCCTTGAGGAACACCACTATTAATAGATTTATAGGATGAACGGTGGCCGTCTACAACAGCTGCTATAGAACGACCGGAAAGGAAATCAGAGAGAAGGTCACAGAGAGAAGGATAGATTCCGAAAGAGGGAAGTTTGGAAATCAAAGCTTTGTGCCAGACTCTATCGAAAGCTTTCGATATGTCCAGCGCACAGCAAAAGATTCACCGAAATGCCGAAGAGCGGAGGACCAAGAGTCAGAGAGAAGGGAAAGAAGATCACCAGTAGAGCGTTTCTTACGAAAGCCATACTGGCGATCAGAGATAAGATTAGAAGAATTGAGATGTTTCCAAATCTTCCTGTTAAGGATAGATTCGAAAACTTTAGAAAGAACGGAGGTTAAAGAAATAGGACGATAGTTAGAGGGTTGAGAGGGGTCCCCCTTCTTTCGGCACAGGCTGAATGAGCGCACGTTTCCAGCAAGAAAGGGAAGGTTGAAGTAGAAAGACATAAGACGAAATAGTTTACCAAGGCAGGGTGCAAGCTCGGAAGCACAAGTTTTGAGAACCACAGGAGGGATACCATCAGGACCGTACGCCTTCTTAGTGTTAAGCTCAGAGAGAGCAGAAATGACATCTTTAGAAGAAATTACAATTTTAGGCATAAATGAGTTAGAGGGGGTTGAAGGAGTAGGAACAGCTCCGGAATCGTCTAAGGTTGAATTTAAGGCAAAAGTTTGAGCAAAGAGTTCAGCTTTAGAGGAAGGCAAAACGGCAGTTGTAACCGTCAGAAGATACTAGAGGAGGGAAAGAGGAAGAAGCAAAGTTAGAGTTGACATTTTTTGCAAAATGCCAGAAAGGGCGAGAGGAAGAGGAGCCAGAAAGATTATTGCATTTTGCGACGGAGAAAAGAGTTTTTAGTATCTCGAAGAATAGATTTTGCACGATTCCGGGATGAAATATAAGTTGCATGAGATTCTGGAGTTTGAAGACGACGGTAATCCCTGAAGGCAGCATCCCTGCGGCGGATAGCAGCACGAGAACAAGCAGAGTTAAACCAAGGTTTTTTAGGTTTAGTAGAAGGGAAAGAATATGGAATGTACGCCTCCATGCCAGAGAGAATCACCTCAGTTATGCGCTCTGCACACTCCGAGGGACCCCTCCCACGGAAACAGTAATCATTCCATGGAAAATCAGAAAAGTACGACCGCAAGTCAGACCAGTTAGTGGCACCGAAATGCCAGAAACGTCTCCTCGCCGATGGCGGGGGCCGTTCTTGCGGAAGACTTGAAGAGACAGGACAAGATACGGAGATAAGAAGGTGATCGGATGAACCCAGAGGAGGAAAGAGTTTAACAGTATAAAGGAGAAGGATTAGAAGTTAGAAAAAGGTCTAGAATGTTGGGTTCATCACCAAGACGGTCAGGGATACGGGTAGGGAGTTGCACCAACTGCTCAAGGTTGTTCTGGATAGAAAATTGGAAGGCAAGTTCACCAGCTGGATCTTGAGAACTAGATGAAAGCCATTGGCGGTGGTGAACATTGAAATCACCTAAAATGATGATTTCGAGAAAGGAGAAGAAGAAAGAATGTGTCTATTTTGGAGTTAAGATAGTCGAAGAATTTTGGATAGTCTGTAGAGTTAGGAGATAAGTAGACAGAACAAATGAATTTAGTTGTAGAGTTGCAAGAAAGTTTAAGCCATAAAGTAGAGAATTCAGAAGACTCCAAATTAGAGACACGAGAACAGACAATATATAATATAATATATATATTATAATATATATATATATATATATATATATATATATATATATATATATATATATATATATATATATATATTATATATATATATATATATATATATATATATATATATATATATATATATATATATATATATATATAATATATATATATATATATATATATATATATATATATATATATATATATATATATTATATATATATATATATATATATATATATATATATATATATATATATATATATATATATATATATATATATATATATATATAATAATATATATATATATATATATATATATATATATATATATATATATATATATATATATATATATATATATAAAATTTAGAAATCTGAAGTTTGCTATAGGGAATCGAACCCGAGCCCTATAGCACAAAAGCATAGAGTTTTACTTCTACGCTGCTGGTGGTTTAAAAGAGAGACCAAAAGAGGAGGCTTATGAATAATAATTCACAAGAACAAATTCCAAGGTCTTCTTCCGATGCTTGAGCGTGAGGCAACATGACCCGTGCTGGGTCCCCTCTTTCCTCTCGCAAACTAAACAGATAAGGTAATAATTAAAGTCTGCTAACATTCTCGCAGACAAAATATTCATTAAACATCGAAGGTAAAACTCTATGCTTTTGTGCTATAGGGCCTGGGTTCGATTCCCCTATAGCAAACTTTAAACTTCGATGTTAAATGAATATTTAGTCTGCGAGAGTGTTAGCAGATTTTAATTATTACCTTATATATATATATATATATATATATATATATATATATATATATATATATATATATTATATATATATATATATATATTATATATATATATATATATATATATATATATATATATATAGTCTGGAAGTTCTGAGCGTTTTTAAGGTAACTTTTTTTAACGCTTCATTGAACACACCTGAAAAGTAAGAGTTACAATTTTAGTGTTGAGGCATCTCCGCTTTGTTCCAGACTAAAAATTTATTTATATTTCATTCTGGTTACCCTTTCTTGACATTCATTTGCAATGGATAACCAAAAATCTCATATTCGCCATGTAATGCTTTCCTTTTTTAAAATAGGTGAAAATGCTACATAAACCTGCAAAACTATTTGTGAAGTTTATGGTGGTGATGTTGTAGGTGAATAGCTGGGAAGTTGAGCTTGTAAAATAACAAACCTTCAAAATTGAATGAAGCTCTTTTGAAGAAAAAATCGAAGAAAGCTCAAATATCATGACTAGAGAATTTGTAGAGAAGTTGGACGTTTCTAAAGGTACTTCTCATGAACACCTTGTAAGGCTAGGATACGCTGCTCTCTATGATGTATGGGTCGCTCAATAAACTCTCAGAAAAGAACTGCTTGGACCCGCATTCTATTTATGATATGCTTTTTGAAACGGAATGAAATATGCCCCTTTTGAAACACCTGGTGACTGGGGATGAAAAATGGATTGTGTACGAAAACATAGTGCAAATAAGAATCCCCTAAAATAGCAGCCAAAGAAGAATATCCATTCCAAAAAAACCTATGCTTTGTTATTGGTTTGAGATCATAAAGGCAATATTTATTATGAACTTCTCCCCCAAATTCAGACTATCAATTCTGATGTGTACTGTTGTCAGTTGGCAAATTTGAGCCAAAAAAATAAAAGAATTGAGGCCTGGAAACGGTCAACTGGAAATGGGTAGTGTTACAACAAGGCAGCGTCAGACTGCATGTGTCTCTGATTATCCGAACGAACAAAATTACATGAACTTGGCTGGGATCTTTTACTCCATCTACCATTCTCCCTTGACTTTGCGAAATCCGACAAGCACTTATTTTTAGCTCTACAAAACTTTTTGCAAGGAAAAAATATTTAATGATTTAGATGAAATCAAAATGACCTTAGATAACCTTTTATCTTCAAAACCGAGTCGAGTTTTATGCTGATGTAATACTTAAATTGCCTTATAGATAAACAAAAGTCATTAATAAGAATGGAATTTATTTTAAAGAATAAAAGTTATTGAAGGGCAAATATTTATATCCCTTTATGCATATTAAAAACGTTAAAACTTTCCGGACATCCTGATATATATATATATATATATATATATATATATATATATATATATATATATATATATATATATATATAATATATATAATTATATATATATATATATATATAAATAATATAAATAATAATACTTAATTGTTTCTCGTGAAGTTTTTACTTTCCTTTTTTCATATAACCTTTTTTTTTTTTTTTTCGAATGTCGTCACACTCAATTTCTGCTCTCAAGATCTCGAAAAAATTAACCTTTTTATGATGCTTTATAGAACTAATAAGGTAGTAGACTCTCGAGGAACAATAATAATAATTGGGATCCTTACAGTTATTATATTATTATTATATAAAATAGAAATAATAATATTAATAACAATAATAATAATAAAAATAATAATTATTATTGTAATATAATAATAAATAATGATAGTATTAATTATGGCAAAATAATAATAATAATAATGATAATAATAATTATAAAATTATAATAATATTAATAATGATAATAATAATAATAATAATAATGATAATAATATTAATAATAATCATAATATAATAATAATAATATAATATAATTGTACTAATAATTAAAACAAAATAATAATAATAATAATAAAATAATAATAATAATAATAATAAATAATAATATAATAGGAAATAGGAAAAAAAATAATAATAATAATAATAATAATAATAATAATAATAATAATAATAATAATAATATAATAATAATAATAATAATATATAATATATAATAATAATAATAATAATAATAAAAATAATAATGTTAATAATTAAAATTTCTGCCCAGTTTCAAACATCAACATACATAAATAAACTTATAGGGAAGATGCAAAAGATAATTGATATTAATAATGAATAGAAGAGGACCAAGGTTCGAAGCTTAAGAATCTTTAACTAGATGATGTTAGATTCACATCAATAATTAATTTCAATGCAAAAAGTAACCCATGAGAATATCCGATGTGTTTCTACACTACAAAAATTGTCCTAACGAATCGTTGTGACAAGGTAAAAATGTCTACAAAAATTTTTAATAGAAGAAATACTGAAAAAAAATTTTGTTACATTTTTGCCACTTTCCTACGATTCGTTAGGAAATTTTTACAGTGTACGCTTTTTAATGCTTCTTCAGGTCACAAATGAAAAGATAATAAACTCAAATCGAAAGGTAGACATGCGATGAAAAGAGTGATTATTATTGCTCTTAAAAGAATATTAATTCTTTGAAGTATAATAATAATAATAATAATAATTAATAATAATAATAATAATAAAATAATAATAATTAATAATATGTTTAATTAACATTTCATATTCATCCATTTTCATTGATTTAATAAAAATAAAGAAAAAATTCCAATTTAATTTTCAAGTCTAACTCCCCCAACACTCCAAACACCCCCAACACCTCCAACATCCCCTTCTACAGTTTTGTCATTCTAATCGAATTGAAGATCAAAAAATTTATTTTCCTTTAAAGTAAGGAGCTCACATGCTACAGACCCCGTCAATTTCCCCTCATGTATATATATTTTTAATTTATTTTTTCTCATCTTTTTTATTTTTCATCAACTTTTATTCTGACGACCTGGCAACAGCATCAGACAATTACAGAAACATTTTCTTTTTTGTTGTTATACAAAAACTATTTCTTTTCCTCTTTTCATTAATAAAAGCTCTGAACTCTCGAATTTTTTCCATCATTTTTACTCGAACGACTCTGGGGAAACGTCGTCCAACGACCTCTCTGCATAATCAAATAAGCAAAGATAATTTAAATTGGGAAAAATAGGAAAAACATT
>SEYY01023378.1:35000-37500 GCA_009176605.1 Armadillidium nasatum
GAGAAACATAAAAGAAAAGAAGTAAAAAAAAAGAAGAGGGAAAGAAATAAAAGAACAAAAAGAAAAAAACAAAGCAAGAAAAGATGAAACTAAATAAGAAAAGGAAAACAAAGAAGAAAAAGAAGAGGAAAATAAAGAAGAAAAAGCAATAGAGTAAAATAAAGAAGAAATCAAAGAAGTAAAAGAAGAAAGAGAACATGAAGAAAACAAACAATAAAAAGAAGAAAACAATGACAAAGGAAAAAGAAAAGCAGATAAGAAAAAGAAGAAGAAAACAAAGAAGAAAAAGAAGAAAACAGAGATAAAAAGAAGCAAAAGTAAAGAAGCAAAAAAATAAATAAATAAATAAAATAAATAAAAAAAACAAAGATGTAAAAGAAAACAACGTAGGGAAAATATGAATAAATATTTTCTTTTTTTTCTTATTTTCACAAAAAAAAATTAGAATTAAATATATCTTTTCCATTTAACTTATTTATTTGATATCTGATATTTTGCTTTATATTTATCTTTTAACATTATTTTTATTATTATATATAGAAACACACTTATTGAAAGAGATATTTAGATTTTAATAGGCACAGTTGAGACATCCATAGATCCATACACACATAAACACAGCTACATAAAAATACATATTTCTAAAACATAAACACAGCTACATAAAAATACATATTTCTAAAACATAAACACAGCTACATAAAAATACATATTTCTAACATACATAAACATATTTCTAAAACATAAACACAGCTACATAAAAATACATATTTCTAAAAAATAAACACAGCTACATAAAAATACATATTTCTAAAACATAAACACAGCTACATAAAGAATACATATTTCTAAAACATAAACACAGCTACATAAAAATACATATTTCTAAAAAATAAACACAGCTACATAAAAATACATATTTCTAAAAAATAAACACAGCTACATAAAAATACATATTTCTAAAACATAAACACAGCTACATAAAAATACATATTTCTAAAACATAAACACAGCTACATAAAAATACATATTTCTAAAAATAAACACAGCTACATAAAAATACATATTTTTAAAACATAAACACAGCTACATAAAAATACATATTTCTAAAACATAAACACAGCTACATAAAAATACATATTTCTAAAACATAAACACAGCTACATAAAAATACATATTTCTAAAAATAAAACAGCTACATAAAAATACATATTTCTAAAACATAAACACAGCTACATAAAAATACATATTTTTAAAACATAAACACAGCTACATAAAAATACATATTTCTAAAAAATACTTCAATAACTCATTTAAGAGGCATCATCTCATTAAGTTTAATATTTTCCTTTAATTAAACACATGGCGAAATTTGCTCATATGTTGAACATACTTCAACATAAAGAATGTTCAATGAGCATAAGCAATTAAGGAAAACATATACAACCATAAATACTTTCCTAAAAACATAACAATCACGAAAACATTTTACCAAGGTAGCAGTTGCACCATGTTAGGGCTCAAGGTTGCATACAGTCATACAAATAATACGCCTATAAGCATATGAATAATTAAAATTTTTAGATTTTCAGTAGTTTAAAATGCTTAGCAAAACAAATTTTTACCAGAAGTAACTATCATATAAAGATACAAAAAATCATTGATTATCTCGCAACATATTGTATTTACACATCTTTACTTGTAACTTGAACAAACAATAAGTAATAATAAAACGAATAAAAAAATACAAATATTTTACATTAATCGTGAATACACAAAGTTATTTACAGTCTTCATCTATAAAACATTATATTTTTGATTAGCATTTTAATTATGTTTTTCATTGTATTTTTAAGCATTTACTATGTTAACAAAGCTATATATATATATATATATATATATATATATATATATATATATATATATATATATATATATATATATATATATATATATATATATATATATATATATATATACAGGTATATAGTGCATATATAGCAATTTTACAAGAAATATGCCATTATTATTTTACAGTACATCTCGCCAAAAGGACTGGAATATGCCCATATTCAATATAAATTATTTTTTGATATATAAGGATTAATATGACAGTGAATTATACGATTCAACACAACCCAATAGTGCTAACCTAACTCATAATATATTTAACCTAGTATTACTTAGCCTAGCAATATCTTTCAATAACGTAACCATGGTTAACCTTACAGCACCCAACATCCCAATACAGAATGCATAGCCCGTAGCAAATCACTAGGCTATCATCTCCTGAACTAACTCTCTTCTATCCCTTCAACCCTAACTAGTGAATAACTGCCTACTAATCTACATGAACATGGTATTTTCGTTTATTGTGTCTAAAAAATATTAATGAGGGGCTTCTTTTAGTAACCACCACTCGTTTAGATGTTTCTTTCAAACTTCATGTTTTCAAGCGTTTTCAAATTAATATATCCAAACCTTGCATTAATATGTCTCG
>SEYY01023378.1:47500-52500 GCA_009176605.1 Armadillidium nasatum
AGGAAATAATCCAGAACTTCTACTGACATTACTCGCCTAGTGAAAAGTCCCTTCAATATTTACCCGACCACAACTTGGGAGTAGCGTCAACATGGACCAAGTTCTATCCTGAGTATAAACCGCAGTGCAAATGTTATAATTTTGATAACCACTAGGATAAACCGTGGAATTATTATTTACAATTTTATAACTGCTAATGATGTTATAATTTCGAGGAATCGAACCCGGACCCCAAAAGATGGAAGTCCGTTGTGTTGACCACTAAAATTTTATTCCACGGTGTATTGTGGTTTCATATTACGTATGTTTCTGTGGTTTTTGGGGATAGTAACTGACCTGTTAACCCAAATCCGAGCAAAGTCGGGGAGGTCCTTTGAGATTGTCATCATGGCAGTTGATCATAAGCTTTCTCAAATGCGATTCCCTTTTGTACCTTCGTGGTGTGGTGGTTATCGAGTTTTCTTAACATCAATCAGTAATCTATCTCTTCACCCTCACTCTCTCTCTGCAGTTTTCATTAAAAGCTTTGATCTCTTTCATTAAATTTCTAATGAAATTTACTTCCAGTTATATATATATATATATATATATATATATATATATATATATATATATATATATATATATATATATATATATATATATATATATATATATATATATATATATATATATATATATATATATATATATTATATATATATATTTATTTTATTTTTATTATTTATATATATATATATATATATATATATATATATATATATATATATATATATATATATATATATATATATATATATATATATATATATATATATATATATATATATATATATATATATATATATATATATATATATATATATATATATATATATATATATATATATATATATATATATATATATATATATATATATATATATATATATATATATATATATATATATATATATATATATATATATATATATATATATATATATATATATATATATATATATATATATATATATATATATATATATACGGTATAGGAGACTTACTTGTAACTAATGTTAATGTAATTATACTGAGTGAAAATTGGAATTTAGGTTTAATGATAGGTTGGTTGTAAATTTTGAGATTACGTTAGTTGGTTGTAACTATTAAACAAGACGCCTATGTAGGCTCCACGATAAGGCGACTCAGGACTCGCGCGTGTGAGCATATGGGTGTCAGCCCGAGAACTTTTGCCACCTTATCATCCAAACTCCCCTCTGCCATCCGTTCACACACTCTTAAATGCCATAACCCTATTCTTTTCAATAAATTTAGAATACTTTCCAAAACCAACAGGTCAGATTTACATATTTTAGAATCTCTTTACATTAAACAAATGCAGCCATCACTTAACTTGGACTCCTCTTCATACCCCTTATTGATCGCCTAATCTTATTTTTTTTAAATATCAATATAATATTTAATAGTTACAACCAACTAACGTAATCTCAAAATTTACAAAACCTATCATTATATAATATATAATATATATATATATATATATATATAATATATATATTATATATATATATATATATATATATATATATATATTATATATATGCAAGTACCCCCCATTGGGCATAACCCAAGGAGTGATAGGATGGGCTAGACCATTCCGTTTCACTCCGTTGCCCTTTGGTTCGTTCCTTTTCGCGTTTCATCTTCTCAGAGGGTCTCTAGTGTACCCTTGACTCACATTGGAGTGCCTATGCTCCAACCTTCCTCCTTCTTCACATGTGTCCTACAATATTTACAAACGCTTACACTTACCTATTAAATAAATCAAAAATGGCAAAAGAAAATCTGCCTCGGAGAATCCAAGAGGGGCGGATTCCAAACATAGCCCCTCATCTACTCCTTCCCCCATCACCACTTGGGAGTTGGTGGCCTCCGGTGATGGGGTTGGCGCCACCAAGACCTCTATGCCGGCTTGCCCTGGTGCACGGTCTTCATTTTTCATTAATTTCTGCAACATTCGCGGTCTTTTTTCTAATCTTCCACTTTGTCGAACACCACCTCTCTTCTTCTAGACCTCATCTCTTGTTCTTAACTGAAACTCAGGTGTCTGAGTGCTCTGACAGCAAACCCTACTCTGTTTCCTCCTACTGTCTCTATCCTCAATTTTCAGCCAAAGGCGGATGTTGCGCATATGTGCGCAACGATGTTGTCTGTTCTCGTGTCTCTAATTTGGAGTCTTCTGAATTCTCAACTTTATGGCTCAAACTTTCTTGCAATTCTACAACTAAATTCATTTGTTCTGTCTACTTATCCCCTAACTCTACAGACTATCCAAAATTCTTCGACTATTTTAACTCCAAAATAGAGCACATTCTTTCTTCTTCTCCTTTCTCTGAAATCATCATTTTAGGTGATTTCAATGTTCACCACCGCCAATGGCTTTCATCTAGTTCTCACGATCCAGCTGGTGAACTCGCCTTCCAATTTTCTATCCAGAACAACCTTGAGCAGTTGGTGCAACTCCCTACCCGTATCCCTGACCGTCTTGGTGATGAACCCAACATTCTAGACCTTTTTCTAACTTCTAATCCTTCTCCTTATACTGTTAAACTCTTTCCTCCTCTGGGTTCATCCGATCACCTTCTTATCTCCGTATCTTGTCCTGTCTCTTCAAGTCTTCCGCAAGAACGGCCCCCGCCTTCGGCGAGGAGACGTTTCTGGCATTTCGGTGCCACTAACTGGTCTGACTTGCGGTCGTACTTTTCTGATTTTCCATGGAATGATTACTGTTTCCGTGGGAGGGGTCCCTCGGAGTGCGCTGAGCGCATAACTGAGGTGATTCTCTCTGGCATGGAGGCGTACATTCCATATTCTTTCCCTTCCACTAAACCTAATAAACCTTGGTTTAACTGCTTGTTCTCTTGCTATCCGCCGCAGGGATGCTGCCTTCAGGGACTTACCGTCGTCTTCAAACTCCAGAATCTCATGCATCTTATATTTCATCCCGGAATCGTGCAAAATCTATTCTTCGAGATACTAAAAACTCTTTTCTCCGTCGCAAATGCAATAATCTTTCTGGCTCCTCTTCCTCTCGCCCTTTCTGGCATTTTGCAAAAAATGTCAACTCTAACTTTGCTTCTTCCTCTTTCCCTCCTCTAGTATCTTCTGACGGTACAACTGCCGTTTTGCCTTCCTCTAAAGCTGAACTCTTTGCTCAAACTTTTGCCTTAAATTCAACCTTAGACGATTCCGGAGCTGTTCCTACTCCTTCAACCCCCTCCAACTCATTTATGCCTAAAATTGTAATTTCTTCTAAAGACGTCACTTTCTGCTCTCTCTGAGCTTAACACTAAGAAGGCGTACGGTCCTGATGGTATCCCTCCTGTGGTTCTCAAAACTTGTGCTTCCGAGCTTGCACCCTGCCTTGGTAAACTATTTCGTCTATGTCTTTCTACTTCAACCTTCCCTTCTTGCTTGGAAACGTGCGCTCATTCAGCCTGTGCCGAAGAAAGGGGACCCTCTCAGCCCTCTAACTATCGTCCTATTTCTTTAACCTCCGTTCTTTCTAAAGTTTTCGAATCTATCCTTAACAGGAAGATTTGGAAACATCTCAATTCTTCTAATCTTATCTCAGATCGCCAGTATGGCTTTCGTAAAGAAACGCTCTACTGGTGATCTTCTTTCCCTTCTCTCTGACTCTTGGTCCTCCGCTCTTCGGCATTTCGGTGAATCTTTTGCTGTAGCGCTGGACATATCGAAAGCTTTCGATAGAGTCTGGCACAAAGCTTTGATTTCCAAACTTCCCTCTTTCGGAATCTATCCTTCTCTCTGTGTGACCTTCTCTCTGATTTCCTTTCCGGTCGTTCTATAGCAGCTGTTGTAGACGGCCACCGTTCATCCTATAAATCTATTAATAGTGGTGTTCCTCAAGGATCTGTCCTATCCCCAACACTTTTTCTGTTTTTCATTAATGACCTTCTCTCTATTACTTCATCTCCTATCCACTCCTATGCTGATGACTCCACCCTTCATTACTCTTTTCATTTTGAAAGACGCCCTCCCAACAACAGTTAATAGAGGCAAGGAGGGTGGCCTTGGAGCAACTAACCTCTGATCTCTCTCTCATTTCCAAATTGGGGCAAAGAAAACATGGTCGTTTTCAATGCCTCAAAAACTCAATTCCTCCATCTCTCTACTCGACACAATCTTCCACACAACTATGATATCTTCTTCGAAAACACGCAACTCAAACCTTCATCTCTCCTTAATATTCTCGGTGTTTCTTTTTCTCGTGATCTTTCTTGGAAAGATCACATTACCTCTCTTTCTAAACAAGCTTCTAAGAGGTTGGGTGTTCTGAGGCGCCTTCAGTATTTCTTCACGCCACCCCAGTTGCTTGCTCTGTATAGGGGTGTTGTTCGCCCTGTATGGAGTATGCGTCACACATCTGGGGTGGTTCCACACATACAGCTCTCCTGGAAAAGGTGGAGTCTAGAGCTTTTCGTCTTATCAATTCTCCTGCTCTCACTAATTCTCTCCAATCTCTTTCTGCCCGTCGAAATGTTGCGTCACTCTCTCTCTACTATCGCTATTACAATGGACACTGCTCTTCTGAACTCTCTCGTCGCATACCTCCTCCATTAGAAGGGCTCGTGCGACTCGTCTTTCTACACAGTCTCATCCTTTCTCTGTCCAACTCTCTGACCCCAGACTTAACCTCTATGCTCAATCTTACATTTACTCTACTGGTAAAGTCTGGAACACACTTCCTTCATCTATTTTCCCAACTACCTATGACTTAAGCACCTTTAAACGCCGTGTATCGGTCATGTCGGCCTTTAATTTGACCATGTTTCCGACTTTCCTCCCAACTCTGGTGGAACAATTGGTAGGCCTCTGGCCTTTGCCCACCAGAGGAGAAATAAAAAAAAAAAAATATATATATATATATATATATATATATATATATATATATATATATATATATATATATATAT
>SEYY01023378.1:55000-60000 GCA_009176605.1 Armadillidium nasatum
TGTGCAAGCTAGGCACCCCTTGTGCTGTGATTGAGACGAAATGGTGGTGGAATGAGAGAGGTTAACTCCCACGAGAACCTTCCATTGTAGTATCTATAGGAAAGAGAGAGTGCGACAACGTCACCTAGCAGAATAAGAGAGTCAAGAGAGTTTGAAAGTAGGGGACAGTTCTTTAGTATTTTAGCCTTAGACTCAACCCTATCTAAAAGAAATGTGGAGCCGAAATCACCCTGAATGTGGGAACAGTATTCCATGCAAGGGTTGATAAGACCTTATATATACTCGAAATCTCAGCTTTTTTTAAGTCACCTTAGCAACCATTGTGATATGAGGTTTCCAAGAAACTTTTTGTTTATGTTCAAACCAAGAGTATTTATGATGTTTACAGGTTGACTGGAGAGTCGTAGTAGGAGATAGGTAAATAGGGAGGTGTTATAAAGAAGAAATTAGAGTTCTTAAAGAGTTGAATTTCACAAGATTGTGGTGCCCCACTGGAAAATCTCATCAAGATCAGCATGAATGGAATCGGAAAGTTGGAAGACGAGAAGAATCAAAAGATAGGGCAGATTTGGAATGAGTAGAAGAATTTAGAGCTGAATCATCGGCATAAGACTGAACACATTTAAAAGTGCAGCTGAGGAGGTTCTTGATGAAAAGTTAGAATAAAGTAAAAAATAGAACCGGACCCTGAGGAACACCACAATAAATAGGGAAAGAAGTAGAAGTCTCTCCATCAACAGTACTGATATGAGAGGAAACTAGACCATAGAAAAGCAAAGAAAAGGCGAAAACCTCTTTATATATATAAGGAGGTTTTCTAAGGAAGGGAGATGAGAAAGCAGTGAAAGATGCCATACCCAGTCAAAAGCATTGGATATGTCAAGCGCCTTCACACAAGACTCCCTATAAACCCCAAGAGCAGAAGACCATAAATCTACAAGGTAGGAAACTATGTTCCCAATAGACCTCGAGCTTCAAAAGCCATACTAGTTATCTGAAAGAAGGAAATGAGATTTCAAATGAAAAAGGAAATGAGAGTTGACGAGAGTTTCAAAGATTTTAGATAACATGCAATTGAAAGATATATGGCAAAAGTTAGAAGAGGAACTAGCCTTCTTTATGTTCCTAGAAATTAGAATTCCTTGCACCTGATCATATGAAATCATAAATACATGCATATGACACCTGAGATAAGGAGGAGGAAGGGTGCCGGAATCATCGAGGGTGGAATTAAATGAAAACGGAGTGTTAGATACATATCTCTCAGATCGAATAAGAGGAGAGGAAGATTTGCAAAAGTTATTGGAGATGTTTTTCATACGAGGCCAGAAATTTTGGTCAATAGGAGAGCCAAGGAGGTCAGAGCACTTGATTTTGGCTAAGCACGCTTGGACAGTGGAAGTATATTCTTGCATCAATTCCGAGCTGAATGCAAATTAGAAAGAGTGATTAGAGAAGAGGTGATTTTTCAAGCTCGATACAGACAGCCTCATTTCCCATAAATTTTGGAGAGAAAAAGATTTAGTTGAAGATGGAATAAATCTGCTCATCTCATGTTATATCAAGACTCCCACTCTCCACTCTTTCCTTGTACACCGAAGCATCATCAGTGTCAAAGCAAGATTCACTCCAAGAATAGTTGACAAAGAAGTGACCCAATGTCCCCGAATTAGCCCAATCAAAATACCAGAAAGTAAGTTTACGGTAGGGTGGAGCCAGTATAAAATTGAATCCTTCTATGAAGATCGGGTAATTTACAAGGGACTTTGACTACCAGGGTCGTCTGACCTCACCTCGACGGAATTTTTCTATGGGGCATACTGAAAGAGAAAGTAGAACCAATAGAAATACTTTCAATTTATGAAGAGATAATGAAATCCATGAACTGCACCTGTAAAGTTTGTCGTTATGACAAAAGATATTGAAATTGTGTCAAGATTTCCTGTTAGTTCAAAAATAAATGAAAAATATTAGAGAAATGGTTAATGTGATTAAAAATTTGCATCTTCTTCCATATACATTCCTTTAAACATTTATTCATTCAATGTGGATCGGGTACAGTACACACAAATTTTTTAAAGTAAATATGCAAAATTTGAATTAATTTTTTTGAGTTATTTATTTTTTATCTATAATAGTTTGCAAGGTTTCTTCCACTTGGAAGGATGCAGGATAAGAAGTGTCAAACTAGTATTAGTAGTAGTAGTAGTAATAGATGAAGTAGTTGTAGTAGTAATGGTGGTAAGAGAGCAATACCAAACAACTTCAATAAGAGTTTTGATAAACTTTAACATCTGACATAAGACTTCTTTAGTTTATATATATATATATATATATATATATATATATATATATATATATATATATATATATATATATATATATATATATATATATATATATATATATATATATATATATATATATATATAATATATATATATAATATATGTATATATATATATATATATATATATATATATATATATATATATATATATATATATATATATATATATATATATATATATATATATATATATATATATATATATATATATATATATATATATATATATATATATATACGGGATAATAATAATAATATAATAATTGCAATAGTATAAAAGAAAGGAATAAATTTCAGTCATTGAAATTTTATAGTTAGAAAAATCAAAATAAATGATTATAATTTCCGATACAGCTTCTGTTCAATGCATTACTACATATGAAAGCCAAATGGCTTTATGCCAGCCATTCCCAGATTACAGATCACTCTTGAAAGCCAAATGGCTTTATGCCAGCCATTCCCAGATTACAGATCACTCTTGTAAAAGTTAACCCAATAAATTTGCAGTAAGAGTTACGACCTTCCTCGCAATTTGGAACACTTTTTTGTAAAAAAAAAAAAAAAAAAAAAAAAAAAAAAAAATTCCTTCTTTTCTTTTATAAGAAAATATAAGATTTTCTTTTTGGGTTTTGATGGGAATAAAAAAAAATTTGATCTTTTTTAAATATCTTTTGAGATCTTATTCAGAGAGAAACATGAATTATATTAGGAGGAATTTTAAATTTCTCTCTTAAATTATAAGTTTTTACGTAATTTATGTTGTAATTTTTTTTTTTATCTAATACGTACCAACGAAGGTTATCAAAATAAGTTTTTAATATATATAATATATATATATATATATATATATATATATATATATATATATATATATATATATATATATATATATATATATATATATATATATATATATATAGTTTTATTTTCGAAGTATTGAAATTTTGATTGTTTTAAAAATATTAAATTATGCAATGTAAAATTGTTTAATATTTCTGCTACTAAAATAATAATTTAAATTGCAATTTTCCTTTCTAAATTCTAAATTATTATTATTATTATTATTATTATTATTATTATTATTATTATTATTATTATTATATTATTATTATTATTATTATTATATATTATTATTATTATTATTATTATTATTATTATTATTATTATTATTATTATTATTATTATTATTATTATTATTATATTATTATTATTATTATTATTATTATTATTATTATTATTATTATTATTATTATTATTTGATAATGTGCACTGTAGTTTTGCGATTGTTGATTAGTTAAACAAAATTGACTTTTAATTCATTCAAAATGATCAAATTGACATTGAATCGAAATTCAAGAATTTTTTAAAACTCATGAAACAATTTTTACAAATAATTCCTTGCCGATGAAAAATAAATAATTAAGACCAAAAAATAATACAAAACCCTTGGATGACACTTGGTTTTAAAAATTCGATAAATCAGAGTCATAAACTCTACCGGAATAATGAATAAGAAAATATTGCACTTCAATTATATAATAAATTCAATAAACGGTTAAAAATTATACATAAGAAAGCGAAAAGAAATACTATTTTTATAAATTTAATGACGTTTATAAGAGCTCTAAAAGAACACGTAATTAGCAAAGATAAGTCACAAATCAATAATATAAAAGAATTAAATATAAATAGAAAAATAATAAATAAACAAAAATAAAATGCCGACGAACTCAATAATTATTTCGTAAACATTCGTTGATAAAATGTGCCAACAGACTTTCCGGCAAACATCATTTGAAACCTTTTTAAGGCAATGTTGTTCGTGCTTTTTCTTCAAGGATAAATCGAACTTAGAAATTAAAAGGGCTAATTGCGGATTTATTCAAATTCAATCATTTTTAATAGATTCCTCAAGTTCATTGTCGATATGTTTTATCCAATTAAAAGACCTATTTAATTAATTCTTCCTTTCTTACGGGTATATTCCCACACGTTTTTAAACTCACAAGCTCACACGTGTAACATCGATTCACAAAAAGGGAGACAGATCCATTCCTTGAATTACAAACGATTTCAATTATACATATTCCTAAAAAAAATATTTAAGGAATTAATATTAAACCAATTATGTGTATATCTTAATTCAAATTACCTTCTTCAGGATTTTCAGTTTGGCTTCCGAAGGAGAAGATCAACATCTGATACTCTCGTGTGCTTAACTGAAACAAATATATGGAAAACTTGGAACGAAAAAAAGTAAATATTCATCATCTTTGCTATTATTATTGAATTTTCAAAAAGCATTTGATTCAATTGATCATGAAATTCTTCAAAAGGAAATATATATTATGGGCAATAAGGAGAACTCATTACAATGATTTTGCATACTGAAAGACCTCAGTATGCAAAATTGGCATTCACTCTAATTTATTGCTAGTAACTACTGGCGTTCCCAAAGAGTCTATTTTGGGGTTATTATTATTTACCCTAAATACTATTTTTCTTATTCAACTTACATGACTCATTTTATGACAAATTTGCGAAAGACATAATTTTATTAATAAACGATAAAAATCCTATCACACTCTCACAAAAAAATCGTGCTAACTTTGATTAGAATAATGACTTGGATAAATTCAAATAAACTTTC
>SEYY01023378.1:75000-80000 GCA_009176605.1 Armadillidium nasatum
GGAATTATGACAATTTGGGAAGTCATTTGCATATATATTTAAGAATAACGGTCCCAGAATAGATCTCTAAGGCTCCACTTGAGATATTGAAGCAAGGGATGATGATGTGTCTTCCAAGCTAACAAATTGTGTCCGATCAGATAGATATGACTATAACCATCGTATCGAGCCATTCATGACACCAAGTCTTTCTAATTTACTTAAGAGTAAGTTGTATGAAACTACACTGAATGGTTTCGAAAAATCTAATAGTAGCAGCATTCATGTCTGCTTTTCGTTTAGTGCTTTGTATATATCTTTGTATATATAACCAAATTGAGTTTATGAAGAAGATCATTCTTTTTTTAAATAATTAGTGAGTTGAGTATATACTAGTTTCTCTAGGATTTTACCAGTAGTATGCAGGATTGAGATCAGAGTAAATTTTTCGGGGGAGAAGTGTCAGTTGTTATGGGAACAGAGGTGATTCTCTCAATTTTCAGGTCAGTTGAGTAATGACCTAATGCTAGTGACTTGTTATAGGCGAAATTTCTTTTTTACAGTATTTGTAAATCTACTTTGTTACGTTATGTATGTCAGAGATTCTGTTCCTTAACTCTATTTTTGGCACACTCAACGTCGGATGGTGATATATTTTCGAATGCAAAACTCTATACGTTGTATGGTCTTATTTATTAAGCAAACGAAATTTCATCTTGGGTAATATTAGCTGCTAATTTTACACCTATGGTAGTGAAGTAGGAGTTCAATTCATCAACTATATGTTGTTGTTTTTTGTATTATTTTTTTTATCTATTCTTAATTCTTTGATGACCATTTCTTTATCTTTTAGACGGTTTAAGATGTCGTTTATAATGCTCCACTGGAAACAGAGGTTGGCTTGGGTCTGTTTAAATTTATCTGCAAAGAAGTCAGCTTTAGCCATCTTTATCAGCATTTTATGTCTTAAAGAATACTCCGTATATAGACTCAGAGGAATAGTACCTGTCTCAAAACTCTTATACAATTTATGATTTTGTCTAATTAAGGTTAGCAAGGCTTTTGTTAACCACTTATTCACTATTCTTTTTATAGTGGTATTTTTATATTGTTTGGGAAAGTTTTTGTCATAAGTATCATATAGGATATAGCCGAAATTTTTTAACCTTTAATCTATTGGGAAACCATTATTTTCTACAAGGGAAAAGTCTATTTCCTATTTGGCAAAGAAAAGATTGTTTACAATCTTCCGAAACATGCCTATATTCCACCACACCCTCTGCTCTTGTGGAAGAGTCCGTGAATAAAGTGTTAAGACGCAACGGTAGTGGTCAGATATATCAGTACATAAAATTTAGGATTTTGTATGGTCATGATTATTTTATCATATGTGGTCAATTGTAGTTGAGTGTTTGTTCTCATCTGGTCTTGTAATCCTCGTAATGTAGTTCACAAAACCGTTTGATGTCATAGTACCACAAGAGTTAGCATTGCTGCCAGAGATAACAATATTGAAGTCACCAGCTATTGTTAAGACTGTTTTTAATGTAGAGTTACAAAGTGCTCGTGTAAATTTAAGTCTGATCCCTTGTGGTGGTCGATATAATCCTAACAAGTTAACTGTTTTGGACTCCTCGTTGAAAGTGACACCAAGTTCCTCAATATTAGAGTCAATAACTGAGAATATTTATTTTATTTATGCTTTTTTTAAATAAGCATTAAAACTCCATCTCCTCTTCACCTCTAGTTCCTTCAGACTAAGCATGTACGTTTCGCCTTCTTCTAAAGCTGAGATTTTCTCTTAAATATTTGCCTCTAATTTCATCTTAGAGAATTCAAGAGATATTCCTCCTACATCAACAACCTTCGATTATTTATGTCAAACAGTGTGATTTTTAAAGATGTTTTTTAACCTCTCTCTGAGCTTAACACCCAAAATACGCACAGTAAGGTCCGCATTATTCTTGTGGTTCTCATAATATTTGCATCCAATCTTGTTTTATAAAATTATTTTCTTCCTCTCTCTAATTCAACCTTTCCTTCCTGCTGGAAACGTGGGGTCATTCAGCTTGTAGAGGAAAGGGGTGACCCCTTGTAGCCTTTTGTTTATCTTCCTATATTTTAAACCTCCATTCCAAATGTTTTTGTATCTATCCTTAACAGATGGATTTGGAAACATCTCAATTCTTATAACCTTATCTCTGATCTCAAGTATAACTTTCGTACAGAACGCTTTACTGGTGTCTTCTTTCTCTTATTCCTGACAATTATTTCTGGTTCTGTACTTCTCGATTTTTCTGTGGATCTTTTGCTGTGGAGTTACACATATCGAAAGTCATCGATAGAATCTAGTACAAAGCTTTGATTTCTAAACTTCCCTCATTTTGAATGTATCTTTCTCTTGGATTTCTTCTACGGTTGTACACATAGCAGCAGTTTAGAATGCCACTTCTCATCATTTAAATCTTATAATTGTGGTGTTTTTCAGGGATCTGTTCCATCACTAACTCATTTTCTACTTCATATTAACACCTATACTCCATTATTCATCGCCAATCCGCAATTATGTTGACGACTCTATCCTCCATGTCCTTTTCTTATTGAGAGATGTCCCACCCAACATTAAATAATTATCTCTAGAACGGTAGCCTTGAAACAGCTAACCTCTGATCTTTCTCTTCTTTTTTAATGGTTACTTTCAATGCTTCAAACTCTTCTTCATTCATCTTTGTGCTCGACAAAACATTCCACAAAACTACGATATCATCTTCAAAATATAAACTAAAACCTTCTTCTGTACTTAATATATTTGGTGTTTTTTTTCATCATGATCTTTATTTGAAGAATCATATTATTTCTCTATCTAAACAAGCTTCTAAGAGGTTGGATGTTCTGGGGCGCTTTAAAATTTTCTGTACGCCCCAGTATGGAATATACCTGATAGATCTGGGGTGGTTAAACTCACACGTCTTTAATTGAAAAGGTGTTTCGTAATTCACTCTAGGGCATTTCGTCTAATAAACTCACTAACTCCCTCCAGTTTCTTCTTGCTCTTTTGAATTGTTGCGTCATTCTCTCTTTATCATCGGTATAACTGAAAACACTGCCATTCTATATTTTCCAACAGTATAATTAATACCTTCATTGAGAAGGGCTCTAGCAACACTCATTTATAAAGTTTGATATTTCTTCAGTCCAATTCTCTGACTCCAGACTTAACAATTTAGCTCAGTCTTACAAGTACTCAACAGATAAAGCCTGAAACACGCTTTCTTAACTATTTCGCAACTTTCTTTAAAGTCAACCCAGCAATCCCCTTCATCCAGAATCCAACTTAACTTTTACACCTTCAAACGCATAGTATTGGGACACATTTGTTTTATTATATATATATATATATATATATATATATATATATATATATATATATAATATATATATATATATAATATATCTTTCTAACTATCATTGTAGTGAACCTTGCTTTGTCTGGGGGATGCTTCTGTCTCTGCTGAAAAGGTAGGGGCCGTAATCCTTGAAGGGATGAGCAGATTCATTCCATCTTCAACTAAATCTTTTTTCCTCAAAAGCATGGTTTCGATGGCAATTGTTCTCTTGCCTCGGAGAGAAATACTTATCGTGAATGGAAACTCTCCTTCTCCTATCCTTTGCTAATTTCATTCAGATCGAATCGTGCCGGGATGTTCTTCGACGGTTTAGCGTACTTTCATAAAAAGGAAGTGCGCTGACCTCCATGGCTCTCTATGATACATTTCTGGCCTCTTGTCAAACTATCTTACAATTCTGTAAATCTGCCTTTCCTCTCTTATTCGTTGATTGTTCGTAGCTAATAATCCTTCTGAAAAGGCTAATCTCTTCGGCCTCCTTTTTTCATCTAATTCCACCCTGCTCGATTTGGCATCCCTCCTCCTACTCTTCTCCTCTCAGGTTTCCTGTTCTACCTGTTATTACTCATGATCGGGTGCATGGGATCCTAAATCTATGAAACTCAGGAAGGCCAGTGGCCCGGTGGCATCCCCTGTGTTCTGGGGGAGTGTGCTTCCGAGTTAGCCCCTGTCCTCGTTAGTCTACTCTCTATCCTTAAACTAATACTGTTCCTCTTGCTGGAAGCGTGCGTTTGTTCACCGATCCCGAAAAAAGGTAGCTCTGACCCTTTAACTATCGACCTATAGCTCTACTTGTACTATTAAAATTTTTGAAACTCTTCTCAACTCTCATTTCCTGGATATTGGAGTCTCTTTTTCTCTCTGATCACCAATGGATTTTGGCTCGAGGTCAACTGGGACATATTTCCTATCTTACTGATCTATGGTCTTCTGCCCCTTAGGGACTTCGGGGAGTCTTGTGTGGTGGCGCTTGCATACTAAAGGCTTTTGCGGTATGGCATGCGTCACTGCTTTCCAAGCTCCCCTCCTTTGGGTTTCCTCCTTCTCTTTGCTTACTCTTGTCTAGTTTTCTTCAGATCTTCATTCGGCATTGTAGATGGAGCGACCTCTTCCTTTTTTTCTGTCAACTGTGGTGTTCCTCAGGGTTCTGTTTTATCTCCAACCTTATTCTTACTTTTCATTAACGATCTTCTCCACTGCACTTCTAACTCTGTTCACTCTTATGCTGATGATTCAACTCTACATTCTTCTACTCATTTCAAATCTGCTCCCTCTTTTGCTTCTAGAGTTGCTTCTCGTCTTCAACTTTCCGATTCCATTCTTGCCGATCTGGATGGGATTTCCCGGTGGGACATGCAACCTTGTGAAATTCAACTCTTTAAAAACTCAACTTCTTCACATCTCCCTCTCAAAAACACCTCCTAACTTTCCTATCCTCTTTGATGGCTCTCCCGTCTCACCTGTAAATAACATTAACATTCTTGGTCTAAACATAAACAACAAACTGTCTTGGAAACCTCATATCACAATGGTTGCTAAAGCTGCCTCTAAGAAGCTGGGAGTTCTGTTCAGATTGCGAGAGTTTTTTTCTTCTGAGCAGTTACTCCAAATATA
>SEYY01023378.1:95000-97478 GCA_009176605.1 Armadillidium nasatum
ACATCTCTCTTCTACAGGTAAAATCTTCCTAATGTTAGGTAGTAAAAGGCCAAAATTTGTGTGGTAAGGAAAGATTTTTCTTTTTATCTTTTTAAGAAAATTTTTAAATTTATTGGAATAATGAAATTTCCAAAATGATGGGCTTGTGGTAACTACAAACCATCTGAATAAATAAATTAAAAAAAAAAAAACGAAAGAAAAAACAAATTTAACTTCAGATAAAATCCTCCTCATTTTGTTCGTGATTTAAGGCTAATTCAATCTGTCAAAAGAGCAAGAATGTCTGAATAAACTACAATTGAATCTAAATATAATTAAATTATGAATTCCGGCATAAAAATTCTTTCTTTTATCTTGCTATGATGGGCAATCTTTGATTAAATGTATTAGTTCTTAGAATTATTTTTTATCAACTTAATTGAATAAAAGAATTTGCTTTAAGAACTCCTTCAAATATTTATATATATTATATATTATATATATATATATATATTATTATATATATATATATATATATAATATATATATATATATATTATATATATATAGTATATATATATATATATATATATATATATATTATATATATATATATATAATATATTATATTATATATTATATATATATATATATATTATATATATATATATATATAATATTAATATATATAATATATATATATATATATATATATATATATATATATATATATATATATATATTTATATATATATATATATATATATATATATATATATATATATATATATATATATATATATATATATATATATATATATATATATATATATATAAATATATTATATATATATTATATATATACTAATATATATATAAATAAATTCAAATCTATAAATCTCATTTTAATTAATTTCACCAAATACCAAATGACATTTTAAAGCAAAGTTCAAAGCGAGACGTACGTGAGAGCTTTTCAATTGTAAAAAGTTTTCCCTCTTTTCTTTCCATTGGTCTCTCAGGTCAAAACTGGCACTGGTCAGCTGGCACTGGTTAGCTGGCACTGGTACCCTGGCACTGATTTGGTCAGTGAAAATAGAATTAAAGGAAGCAAATAAGAATATAAATTTTTTAAAAAAATGTAAAAATTTAGAAAGGAAATATTAGAGAAAGGAAGAAAAAGATGTTTAAAAGCATTGTCTCCCTATTATTGCTGCACTTGAAGACATTCAATAAAAATTGTAAATTTGAAATAGAATTTGTAAATTTTATTATTATTAATATTATTATTATTATTATTATTATTATTATTATTATTATTATTATTATTTTTTATTATTATTATTATATATTATTATTATTATTATTATTATTATTATTATTATTATTATTATTATTATTATTATTATTATTATTATTATTATTATTATTATTGTTATTTTCCAGCTGTTGTGGATGGCCGCCGTTCATCATTGGAATTTTTTAATAGTGGTGTTCCCATGGGTCTGTCACATCCCAACACTTTTTCTACTTTTCACTAATGACCTTTCTTCTTTAACTTCATCTTCTATCCACTCTTAAAGGGATGACTCTACTCTTCATTCATTACTCCTTTCAATTTGAAACACGACCCTCTCAACTGTCGTTAGTATACGCAAGTAGAATAACCTTGAAACAACTGACCTCTGATCTATCCCGTATTTCAAATTGGAGCAGAGATGACATGGTCGTTTTCAATTCCTCAAAAACTTAGCTCCTCTTTCTCAGCGCTCGACAAAACCTTCCACACAACTATATCTTCTTCGAAAACACTGAACTCAAACCTTCAGATTCTTTTAAAATTCTCGTTCTTTCTTTTTCTAATGAGCTTTCTAAATAAGCTTCTAAGAGGTTTAGAGTTCTGAGATGCTTCAGAATATCTTCACTACATTCCAGTTACTTACTCTTTATAGGGGTATTGTTCGCCCAAGAGTGGAGTACGCATCACACATCTGGAGTGTTTTCACTCATACTCTTTTCCTTGAAAAGTTGGAGTCTAGGATTTTTCGTCTTATCATATCTTCTGCTCTCACAAATTCTCTCCAGACTCTTTCTATCCGTCGAAATGTTGTGTCACTCTCCAGTCACATGCCTCCTTCATTAAAAGGGGCTCATGCGACACGCTTTCCTACACTGTTTCTTTCTTTCGCTCTGTCAAGCTCACTGACCCCAGACTTAACAGCTATACTCAAACTCACACTACTGGTAAAGTGTAGAGTGCACTCTCTTTATCTATTTTTCCAATTTCCTATGAGTTGCACAACTTCAAAGGTCGTGTATCAGGATATGTTGTTCTTTAGCTTGACCAGATTTCCAACTTTTTCTCTAACTATTGTGAAAACTGTAGTAGGTTTCTGGCCTTTGCCACCAGAGGTGAAATAAAAAAAAAACACAAACACAAACACACTCACATACGCACACGCACACACACGCACACACACACACACAAACACACACACA
>SEYY01023379.1:0-2500 GCA_009176605.1 Armadillidium nasatum
TTATTTTTTAGCAAAAATGTTTTGCAGACTTAAGTTTAACGACAGGGATTAAAAAATTTATTTACCGTATATGTTAATCTCTATTATTTATCTAATATTTAAAATTACTTCAAGTACTTCAATTTTTACTTAAACTCTTAATCTCAACATTTAGTGTTGTAAATGAATGTTATTTAAGATTCTAAGAATGAATGATAAGAATTATATCTTCTTTTATCAAAGTCTTTCCTTACTATGACATTCCTGCTAGCCAGCCAGCCAGAATCTAATTACGAATTTAACTGGAATGCATTATTAATATAATAACGGCTGACTATGAGTAATTTTATTAACACTTATAAAGCAAATGGATCCATAACATATAACGATACGAAGCTAAAATTTAATCAAGAAATGAAACTTTCATTCATTTTTTTAATTGCGCTCCTGTGAGCTCTCAATTCTCAACCAAAAACTTTAATTCCCTTTTCCTCATTGAACACAATACAAAAGGAGTGAGGGAATCACACGGTCACGTGTTCAAGATAATATTGCCTTGGGGAAAGATTCGAATAGTTGCTTATTAAGTTTGCTCAATTTTATGTCCGTCTCCTTCCAGTAATAAATACAAGCTACCAAGTTAAAAATGCATTACCCCACACAGATTTTTATATATATATATATATATATATATATATATATATATATAATATATATAATATATATATATATAATATATATATTTATATATATTATATAATAATATATATATATAATATATATATAATATATAATATATATATATATATAATATAATATATATATATATATTATATATATATATATATATATTTATATAATATATATAAATTATATATGGTCTAGGTGGGAAATTAAAGAGGGTTTCTACCAGTTTCCACCAGAGTTGTGGAAATACATGAAACCTGTTTAAGGTAAAGGAAGAAATAATCCGATACTCGGAGTTTGAAAATGTACAACTCAAAAAGGTTGGGAATACAGATAAAGGGATGTGCTCAGACTATACCATGGGTTCATTAAAGATTGAGCTAGCATTAAGTATGGAGTCAGAGAGTTGGCAGAGAAATATGAGAATGTGCATAAATGTCGCAATAGACATTTTCAATGAGTGGGTGTGTGACAGGGAGTCATAAGGCCAGTTCCGTTGTAATATCGATACTATGAGAAAGTGACTCAACAATTCGACGGGAAAAAAATTGAAGAGAGTTAGTGAAAGCGGAAAAGTGATATGACAAGAGCTCTAGACTTCACTTTTTCTGAATGAAACAACCCCAGATGTGAAAGTTGAACTCCATACAAGGGCAAGCAACGAAAGGGCCTCAGAACTCCCATTAACGTAGAAACTTGTTTAGATAAAAAAGTAAAATGGCTCTTCCAAGAAATATCCCGAGAAAGAAAAACCTAGAATATTGAGGTTAGATGAATTCTTGGTGTGTGTTTTTCGGTGAGATACCATAGTTGTGTGAAGGTTGTGCCAGTAGAGAAATGGAGAACTGAGTTTTTGAGACATTGAATGGCCATGCTTCCTCTGCCCAATTTGAAATACGTGAAAGATCAGAGATTAGTTGCTCAAGGACACCCTCCTTGCTGTTGCTAGTAGGGGCTTCTTCAAACTGATGAAGTGTGGAGTCACAAGCAGAGAGTGTTGTTCTAAAGTAACAGAGAAGGGCATTAATGAAAGGTAAAAGAAATGTCGGAGATAGCACAAATCTCTGTCCATCACCATTATTAATAAATTTAAAAATTGAAAGTTAGAGTTGACAGTTTTTGCAAAACCAAAAAGCGTGTGAGAAAGAAGAAAAAAAAGATTTCATTTAGGACGGGGAAATAAATTTTTTGTGTTGCAGAGAATAGATATTCAAGATTCCAGGATCAAATATAAGTTATAAGGATCAAATATAAGATCAAATATAGACTGCAATCTAGGAAGTCAGCGTCACTGTGGACAGAAATAACACGAGAACAGCAGAGTTAAACTAAGTACTTTAGATTTAGTAAAAGGGAAATAGAATCCCAGGAGGATGCACATCGAGGGACCCTCCCATGAAAGCAATAATCCTTTCAGAGAACACCAAAGAAGACCATAGTACCAGTTGCGAAGCCGAAATGCCACTTGAAAATATAGAAGAGAATGCAGCGATAAAAGTTCATAGGATAAACCCAGAGGTTGACAGAATTACATAATTTATATATATATAATATATATATATATATATATATATATATATTATATATATATATATATATATATATATATATATTATATATATAATATATATATACACGAAAGGAAATAAAAATTTGATTTCTGTAAAAAAAAAAAAAAAAAAAATAAATAAATAAATAACTATAACTTAAATCAATTTAAAATCAATCAAAAAATCCCTTCGGAAGCAATATGCGTCGTCTAGAAGTAATTGTTTATGTTCATATAAATGGCTTGATTGCTTTTTATTTGAACATACAACTATATACTTCTAGC
>SEYY01023379.1:12500-15000 GCA_009176605.1 Armadillidium nasatum
TATATATATATATATATATATATATATATATATATATATATATAATATATATATATATATATATATATATATATATATATATATATATTATATATATATATATATATATATATATATATATATATATATATATATATATATATATATATATATATATATATATATATATATATATATATATATATATATATATATATATATATATATATATATATATATATATATATATATATATATATATATATATATATATATATATATATATATATATATATATATATATATATATATATATATATATATATATATATATATATATATATATATATATATATATATATATATATATATATATATATATATATATATATATATATATATATATATATATATATATATATATATAGATATATATCAATGTAAATTTGGATGATTTATTTTTCCTTTGATGATGAGCGTCTTCTTTCTTTCAAGAAACAAATTTCTTTGCCCTCATTTTATTCCTAGAAAATGATTCAGCTTAAATAAATGAAACTCTTCAGCGATTCTTAAGTAATGATAATATAAGAACAAAGAAATCAACAGAAGAATTGAAATATAGTTATAAGAAACGTTAAGGTAATGAAAATGTAACAGCAAATACAAATATTAAACGAAATAAATGGAAGAATGATATTAAAAAGAAAAGATAAAAAATAGTTAAAAACCAAAATAACAATAATTGCAAAAAAAAAAAAAAAAAAAAAAAAAAAAAAAAAAAAAAAAACTAGAAAAACAATGAAAACTAATTCTTTACCAGGAATATCAATAACATCAACAACTAAAATTGAAAAAACTACATCTTATGAAAATTGGTTCTAGGAATGCAATTTCAATATATTTCAAAATGTTTTTATAGTTATTTGTAAAAACAAAGGCATAAAAGTGCAAAGAAAATAAATAAATTCAAATATCTAAAGAAGAAAAGGGCATGAAAAATAAAATATTTTTAAAAGCTTAATTCCTAAATTTAAATATTACAAATATATATATATATATATATATATATATATATATATATATATATATATATATATATATATATATATATATATATATATATATATATATATATATATATATATATATATATATATATATATATATATATATATATATATATATATATATATATATATATATATATATATATATATATATATATATATATATATATATATATATATATATATATATATATATATATATATATATTTTTTTTACCCGTGTACCTCCACCTTTACGGCGTCCTCGCAGCACAAGGGGTGCAATGTCCGCGCATCAATTTTGCGTGGACATAGGCAACTCCAGGCTTGTTCGCTGTGGTGCCTCCTTCTTTCCAGCCACCTCTGTTTTGTGGAATTCTCTTCCATCTTCTGTGTTTCCTGCTGAATTTAATCTCCATTCCTTTAAGACCCACGTCTGTGCTCACCTGCGAAATTTGCGTTAGGTGTGGGTTGTGGGTTGTTTTTATCTCTTCTATTGTTCTAGCTCCCCCTCCTTGAATAGGGCTATGCCCGTGAGTGGTGGTGATGTGTAAAAAAAAAAAAATATATATATATATATATATATATATATATATATATATATATTATATATATATATATATATATATATATATATATATATATATATATATATATATATATATATATATATATATATATATATATATATATATATATATATATATATATATATATATATATATATATATATATATATATATATATATATATATATATATATATATATATATATATATATATATATATATATATATATATATATATATATATATATATATATATATATATATATATATATATATATCAACTTTCGTTCAAAGGGTGTGGACTATGCCTATATAAACATTAGCACTCCAGTAACAAGTCTCGAAAATCTTGAATGTCCTAATTTCGAAATAATTTGGTTTAAAATCTTTCTTTCTACTACTACCATTATCTTGGGTCTCTGCTACTGTTCCTCGAAAGGAACAGATTTTCCAGTTCTTTTTGAATACCTCACTACCTCTCACGAGACTATGACATCTTCCCATCCAAATGCTGAGGTCTCATATTTAAGGGATTTCAATGTACACCACAATGATATGGTGTACTCTCCTACTGGTGCCTGCTCTGGTGCCATTCAGGAAAGTCAGTACTAATCGGGTATGGAAAATCTTTTCTTCTCCTATCATTCTGCTCGTAAATGTTGCAGGAATATCCTTCCACAGGCCAAGCTTGCTTTCACTTTTGTTCTCCCACTGATAAAAATTTATGGCCACTTGCCAAAAATATCTCCAACAACTTTTTGCATATCCTTTCTTCCTCTTATTCGATCTGATGGATCAGTAGCAAACAGTCTTGCTGAAAAGGCCAATTTCTTCGGCTTTCCTTTTTTTCGTCTAATTCCACCCTGGACGATTCCGGCAACTATCCTCCTACATTTTTTTCCCCTC
>SEYY01023379.1:25000-27500 GCA_009176605.1 Armadillidium nasatum
AATAAAGTATTAAATATTATTTATCTATCTACCTATCTATCTATCTATCCATCTATCTATTTATTTATTTATTTATCTTTCCATCTATCTATCTATCTATCTATTTATTTATTTATTTATCTTTCTATCTATCTGTCAATCGCACTGGCTACACTTCATCTTTCTATCTCTCCTCGGTCGTCTTTTCGATCTTCTTCGATTCTTATCAGATAACTCATCCACATAAGTTGAGTCGTTTCTATATTATTTATGACAAGAGATATATATAATCTACAATCTCTCTCTCTAATTCGTTTTTTTTTTTTTTTTTTTTTTTTTAAACCTACCTATGTTTTAAAGGTTTCATATCAGGATCCTGTATCTTGGTTCTTAACTATTTGATAGTCGTTCAACACTCTGATTCATACATCAATATTAGTGTTAGAATAGAATGGTCTCAAAAATGATTTCCTTTAATTGCAAATGTATGTTCGGTATATATATTATATATATATATATATATATATATATATATATATATATATATATATATATATATATATATATATATATATATATATATATATATATATATATAGTTAATAATCAAAATATCACCACATCTCATTTATTTTGCAATAAACCGAAAATTTTTTATAAAAAAAAAAAAACCGTAAGAAAGTGAAACAGTAACAAATAATTAAAAACTTAAATAAACAAAATATTAAAAAGTTACTTTTCTGATAGCCTTGAATTAAGAATTCCCTGTTGTAGGGATCGATAATCTTGGTTCCTTTTCATTTTTTTTTTTTTTTTTTTTTGTAATTTTCTGTTTTTTTAATTATTTGTAACCAGTTTTATTGTCTTGCGTTATTATTGTTTTAAGATAAATTGTCAACTCATAGGTGGAAAAATTAAGGATTTGGTGCAAAGTATATATATATATATATATATATATATATATATATATATATATATATATATATATATATATATATATAATATATATATATATATATATATATATATATATATATATATATATATATATATATATATATATATAATATATATATATATATATTATATATATATATATATATATATATATATATATATATATATATATATATATATATATATATATATATATATATATATATATATAGGTAAAACATCATTTATAAGGAATCTCATTTGATTCCTTAAGGGAAATTAAATCCCATAAAACAAGTTCGTAAACCAATTCTTCACACAATTTCGCATAATTTAAGATTGATAAAACGCGACCTTTGATGTAAAGGAATTCATATTTCTTTGTCGTAGGATTCGTAGGAGCTCTTCAATCAAAATGTTTCTTTTTTGCTTTTGAAAGAAGAATTTAAAAAGATGTAACTTCTCTTTGGATGATTTAGTTTTGTTTATTGTTAAAAAGCATAAGTTCTCACATTTTTTTTTATGCACGTATATATATATATATATATATATATATATATATATATATATATATATATATATATATATATATATATATATATATATATATATATATATATATATATATATATATATATATAACTCGAAAGAGATGTCATGAGATCGACAGCTGTGATGCTAGATTTTCCAGAGAAATAAATAGGAAGACAACTCAATCCAAGCAATTATTAAAGGCATGGTGCCTTTAGGAACTAAAAGTAAAACTAAGGCCACTTAAATCAGTCTGATTGAAAGGCAACCTAAGTGTAAGTTATGGTGAGGAAAAATAGTTAAGGGAAAAAAGCAATAAACATTTAGACTTGAATGAAGTTATTAATGAAAGTACCTATTCTAATGATACAATTAAAGTAAATGGTGTATGACGCCAGGTCTGTAGTACCTGTACTGACAATAAAATTCCTATTTGCAGGGTATTGACAATTGATATTCTAGTTACTACAGACATTAAAAATGAATATTTTCTTAGAAATATAAGCTTTGGAAAAGCTCATACCATGATAAAGAGGTTTATGAAACGACATTAAGAAATCAAATTTTATCCACAAATATCTTACCAAAATTAATACGGAAACGTTTTTAAAGAGTAAGTATACGATAGGAAGCAAATTATCAACAAAAAACAAGTTATGCTCAATTATATGGAGGATTAGAAGAATTAAATTAGAAGGAAAAAAATAGTGATGCATTCTATGAAAGTTTAAACAGTTTATTGAAAATTTTAAGATTAAGATTAAATGAACTCTTTAATTACTAAGGGAATGAAAACGGATATAAGAATTTAAGGTTGACTATTATGTTAAAAGATTTCTTAAATTAAAGAATTTGAAAACAAACACACTTCGAAAGATTTTTCTCAACAAGGTCATAGGAGCAAAAGTTTAAAAACGTAAGTAAGCATGCGTGAAGATAGTGTCAAGAATATAAAAAAAAAATTAAGTGTAACTTTTAGAGAAACGGAATTGTTATGGAACATAGTAACTGGCTCTGATTATGTCCCGTTCCATCAGGCTGTCCTTTAATGAAA
>SEYY01023379.1:32500-37500 GCA_009176605.1 Armadillidium nasatum
TATATATATATATATATATATATATATATATATATATATATATATATATATATATATATATATATATATATATATATATATATATATATATATATATATATATATATATATATATATATATATATATATATATATATATATATATATATATATTATATATATATATATATATATATATATATATATATATATATATATATATATATATATATATATATATATATATATATATATATATATATATATATATATATATATATATATATATATATATATATATATATATATATATATATATATATATATATATATATATATATATATATATATATATATATATATATATATATATATATATATATATTATATATATATATATATATATATATATATATATATATATATATATATATATATATATATATATATATATATATATATATATATATATATATATATATATATATATATATATATATATATATATATATACATGCAGTAGATCTCACATGGTTTCAGGGCTATTATTTAGTATGCAAAAGATATTCCATATTTTTTTATTTTTATTTACTTCTGTTAGATAATTTTTTTACTGGATTACTGTCAAATTTACATGAATATGCAGACTTTCTTAACAAGAATACAAATGTGCAGAAATAAATTCTGCATATGAAATAAACACAAATACAAATATATATATATATATATATATATATATATATATATATATATATATATATATATATATATATATATATATATATATATATATATATATATATATATATATATATATATATATATATATATATATATATATATATATATATATATATATATATATATATATATATATATATATATATATATATATATATATATATATATATATATATATATATATATATATATATATATATATATATATATATATATATATATATATATATATATATATATATATATATATATATATATATATATATATATATATATATATATATATATATATATATATATATATATATATATATATATATATATATATATATATATATATATATATATATATATATATATATATATATATATATATATATATATATATGCTGATTTGGCTGTCGTCGGGAATGGAGGTGCTTAAATCAGATGGGAAAAAAAAAGTTAGAAGAATCAGATGGAAGAGAAGACAAGACAAAAGAAGAGAAGAGAAGAGAAAAGAAGAAAAGAAAAGAGAGGATAAGAGAAGAAAAGACATAGCAGCTTTCACAATCTATTTTGAAAATTGAAAGACTGTTTTAGAGAATGCTGAAGAATTGTAGTGAAAAGAAAATTATTTCCGAACTTAAAAATAATAACAGATTTATTTCAAAATATAATTTTTTAAAAATATTTTCGAAAAACAAATTAAATAAATCGCATTTAAATTATTTTCAAAATTTTCTGGAGGAGCATCAAAGCTTTCAATTAACATACTTTCGGCTTAAGTTGAAAATTCAGCATTAATATTAAGAATAAATTTAAAAACACGAGTTTGGATTGGACGACAACGTTGGATCATGAAGAATAGTTCTTCGCATGGTTCTAGGGTCTGATTCCTTTTAACCAGTTTTTTTTTTATGTCTTCCCATGTACGACTGCAGGAATTTTCCTGCAATCGACGCCACCCTGCATTATGTGGGATATGGTGTAATGTATAATATATATATATATATATATATATATATATATATATATATATATATATATATATATATATATATATATATATATATATATATATATATATATATATATATATATATATAATATATAAATACTCTTAAAAAATTCATACAATTTTTCAAAAACTCATGTAATAACTTCTGTCAATCTGACTTCCTTCCTTTTTTTTTTTTTTATTGAAAATGTTAAATTTGCTGCTTATAGTCCTTCTGAAGTGGGAAATATTGTTGGCCTTCTTTTTTCCCAACCTTAGAGATTCTGGCATCCCTCCTTCCACAGTTTATCTATTCAGGTATGGTTCTTTCTTGCACATGATCGGGTGCATTAGATTCTGAGATTTATGAAAGTGTTTTGAGAGAATGTGCTTCTTAATTGTAGCCTCTGTTCGTTCAACTCCATTCTCTATTTTTTTTCATAAATATGGATATTTTCCCTTCAGCGCTTGAAGTTCACCAATGTTTAGTCGATCCCGAAGAAAGATAGCCTCTCTGATCATTCCAAATATCGCCCTATAGCTTTCACCTGTGTTCTCCCTAAAATCTATGAAACTCTTCTCAACTTTCGTCTCTTGGATCATCTGGAGTCCCAATCCCTTTTTTCAGATTATCAAATTGACTTTCGACGATCGAAGGTTAACTGGTGACATTGTTTTCTATCTCACAAATTTTTTGTCTTTTACCTCTAGTAACACCTCTAAGTTGGAACTTAATACATCGAAGGATTTTGAGCATAGTTACTCTATGAGCTACCATTTTTGGGTTTTCTCCTTCCTTTTGTTCCTCAAGTCTAGTTTTCTCTCATATCGATCCATACAGCATTTGTTGATGGAGCGACATCTTTCTCCGTTCCTGTTAATTGTTTTGCTCATCATGGTTCTTCGTTCTTCTCTATCTTCTACTTTATTCTTAGTTTTCATAAACAATCCTTTCAACTTCTATTCTGCTCTCTTCGTTCTCATGCATATGACTCAACTCTTCAAATTCTACTTACTTTTCCTTCTAAAGTTTCCGTCGACTTCAGCTTTCTGCCTCAAAAAAATCTGGACAATGCTGTTCAGGCACAGGAAATTTTTTCCTTCCGAACAGTTACAGCAATTATATAAGATTCATATCCATCCTTTAATGAAGAATTGTTTCACATTTTGAAGGATACGATTCTTTTCTTCTTTTTGACTGGTTCGATTCCAAAGGCTAAAACTTAATAAACTGACCTATACATTCAAATCCTATTGACACTTTATCTCTGCGAAGTGACGATTGCACACTATCTCTTTTCTAAAGGTACTACAACGCGAGGTGCTCGAGGGAATTAACCATATATATATATATATATATATATATATATATATATATATATATATATATATATATATATATATATATATATATATATATATATATATATATATATATACGAGAGTGGGCTGAGAAGTAACGAATGTTTTGCCGTAAAATCTCATACACTGCAGATAAGGTAATGAAACAAAAACGGAAAGAAGGTCAATGGTCAATTAATTTTCTACATAATCTCATAGAATATTTCTGCAATCTTTGAATATATATATATATATATATATATATATATATATATATATATATATATATATATATATATATATATATATATATATATATATATATATATATATATATATATATATATATATATATATATATATATATATATATATATATATATATATATATATATATATATATATATATATATATATATATATATATATATATATATATATATATATATATATATATATATATATATATATATATATATATATATATATATATATATATATATATATATATATATATATATATATATATATAATATATATATATATATATATATATATATATATATATATATATATATATATATATATATATATATATATATATATATATATATATATATATATATATATATATATATATATATATATATATATATAAAGTAGAACTTACGCTTTTAATGGACTCTAGCTATAGTAATAAGAAGTCATTAAAGCGAATGTAAAAGCATATGGGGCTTAAATTACGTATTTGTTTAGAGTCCCTCTCGTGTGATTCTCTGTCTACGAATGGCAACGTTTGGCAAATATGAATTTTCGGCTCTTTTTAAGCAATATTCAAGACTGTTGCTGATATTAAATATTGCAAATATACCTGTGGATAAAATTTTAGTTTAGCTTTGGTGGTATTGTTATTATTATATTATTATTATTATTATTATTATTATTATTATTATTATTATTATTATTATTATTATTATTATTATTATTATTATTATTATTATTATTATTATTATTATTATTATTATTATTATTATTTATTATTATTATTATTATTATTATTATTATTATTATTATTATTATTATTTATTATTTTTTATTATTATTATTATATATAATTATTATTATAATAATTATTAATAATAATAATAAAAAAAAAAATAAAAAAAAATAATAATAATAATAATAATAATAATAATAATATAATAATAATAATAATAATAATAATAATAATAATAATAATAATAATAATAATAATAATAATAATAATAATAATAATAATAATAATAAAAATTTTAAAAGGAAATTGTAGGAATTATAATAAAAATAATAATAATAATAATAATAATAATAATAATAATAATAATAATAATAATAATAATAATAATAATAATAATAATATAATAATAATAATAATAATAATAATTAGCAATTATTATTACAAGTAGTAGTACCATCAAGTTATTTTCATTTAATATTTCTAGCTCGCTTTATATAATATTTATTTTGGAAATAAAAATTTGATTTAAAAAAAAAAAGTTTTTTTTTTTTTTTTAAAAATATATATATATATATATATATATATATATATATATATATATATATATATATATATATATATATATTATATATATATATATATATATATATATATAATATATATTTATATATATATATATATATATATATATATATATATATATATATATATATATATATATATATATATATATATATATATATATATATATATATATATATATATATATATATATATATATATATATATATATATATATATATATATATATATATATATATATATATATATATATATATATATATATATATATATATATATATATATATATATATATATATATATATATATATATATATATATATATATATATATTATATATATATATATATATATATATATATATATATATATATATATATA
>SEYY01023379.1:47500-67500 GCA_009176605.1 Armadillidium nasatum
ATATATATATATATATATATATATATATATATATATATATATATATATATATATATATATATATATATATATATATATATATATATATATATATATGTATATATATATATATATATATATTATATATATATATATATATATATATATATATATATATATATATATATATATATATATATATATATATATATATATATATATATATATATATATATATATATATATATATATATATATATATATATATATATATATATATATATATATATATATATATATATATATATATATATATATATATATATATATATATATATATATATATATATATATATATATATATATATATATATATATATATATATATATATATATATATATATATATATATATATATATATATATATATATATATATATATATATATATATATATATATATATATATATATATATATATATATATATATATATATATATATATATATATATATATATATATATATATATATATATATATATATATATATATATATATATATATATATATATATATATATATATATATATATATATATATATATAGATGATATGTGAACGGTATAGTTATTGGTTTCATTGTTTTGCAGTGATTGGAAAATGGAAACTAATGGGGATACTTTGCCGAAGAAACCTGCAGTGAATAAATATTTGTATGGCAAAGATGTACAGAATGAGGTTGAAATTCATCGTCGTTTGTTTGAGATGAATGGAAAGGACACTGTGGATGTTAACAATGTTCTTTGATAGGTCTGTAAAGCATCTTTTAAAATAAAGGTGAAATGTCGATTCATGATGATCCGAGAAGTGACCTCTCCATTACAGCGATCACTGACCAACATCATGCTAGCGTTGATGATATTATTCGGGGAAATCGACTAATTAAACAGCCCGAAATTGCGTCCATTGCTTGCACTTTCGAAAAAGCGTGTTCAAGAAATATTTGGGTGCCGAGTCATCTGACAGAAGACATGAGGAAACAACGGGTAGATGTTGCTAATGAAATTCTAAACCATTCTCGTTGAAAGGGAGATCAATTTCTTCAAAACATTGTAACGGGAGACGAAACGCGGTGGGCCCATCAATACGATCCAGAAGAAAAATAAGCCTCTAAGGAATTCAGACATCCAAATTCACCTAGCGTAAGAAAGTCTAAGACTCAACACTCGGCTTGTTAATTCGTACCGACAGCATTTTGAAACGTGGAGGGCCTCGTCTATTCGAAATATCTGTCGAAGGGGCATGACTGTAAATCCGATCGTTATTGTGAACTCTCCAGAAATTGAAAAGTCTCATCTGTGGATTAAAACCAAACCGTACCGTTTTCTTCCTGCGTCGAGACAATGTTCGACCACATTGCAGTTCCTAGACACTTTAGAAGCTTCAACGCCTGAAATTCGAGGTCAGTGATCACCCACCCTACAGTGCTGATCTGACCTACAGTGATTGGCACTATTACTCCTTATTTTTGTTACTCACTCCAGGGTGAGGGATTTGGTTCAGATGATGAGGAGAAGAAAGAGGTGGCAGATTGGTTACTGAAAACATGTAACCTGCTTCGGGAAGTGGATTCAACGTTCGCAGAAATGTAATGATGTTCGAGGAGATTATAAAGAAAAATAATATTACATATTCATTGAATAAACTTTTGACATTCTTTCAGTCTTTGTTTCATTACTTTATCTGCATTGAATGAGATTTTACAGCAAAACTGGAGTTTTATATATATATATATATATATATATATATATATATATATATATATATATATATATATATATATATATATATATATATATATATATATATATATATATATATATATATATATATATATATATATATATATATATATATATATATATATATATATATATATATATATATATATATATATATATATATATATATATATATATATATATATATATATATATATATATATATATATATATATATATATATATATATATATATATATATATATATATATATATATATATATATATATATATATATATATATATATATGCTTACACTTGTTCAAGGTATTTTTTTCCTTTATTTCAGCAATATTCGCTGTCTCTTATCAAATTTTCATTTTGTCGAAAACCTCCTCTCGTCTTCCAAATCCTCTCCCTTGTTTTTAACTGAAACTTTGGTGCTCTAACAGCAAACCTTACTCCGTTTCCTTCTACTATCACTATCATCAATTTTCAGCCAAAGTCGGATGGTGCTCATATTCTTAATAATAATAATAATAATAATAATAATAATAATAATAATAATAATAATAATAATAATAATAATAATAATAATAATAATAATAATAATAATAATAATAATAATAATAATAATAATAATAATAATAATAATAATAATAATAATAATAATAATAATAATAATAATAATAATATTAATTATAATAGCATTAATAATAGAATAAATATTATTAATAATATTAACAATAATAGTAATAATAAAAGAAATAATAATAACAAGAGTAATAATAATAATTATAATAATAATAATAATAATAATAATAATAATAATAATAATAATAATAATAATAATAATAATAATAATAATAATAATAATGATAATAAATAATAATGATAATAACAAAAAAACTAATTATAAAATAATAATAATAATAATAATAATAATAATAATAATAATAATAATAATAATAATAATAATAATAATAATAATAATAATAATAATAATAATAATAATAATAATAATAATAATAATAATAATAATAATAGTAAACAAATAAATTGAGTTAAAATGAAAATGTTGAAGATTCTACAATTCAAATACGAAAATAGAATTATTGCTTTTAAGTGAAAAATTCTGCTGGGGTAACGCTAAGGATCGACTCTTGAGTTCATGATCGTTTCATCCACATAAAACGTGTGTAATATTTCTCGAATGAAAAGTATATATAATAATATATATAAAAAGGAAAAAAGAGGATAAAATAGAAAGAGTAAAGTATAAATAATAATAATAGAAATAATGATGATAATGATAATAATAATAATAATAATAATAATAATAATAATAATAATAATAATAATAATAATAATAATAATAATAATAAAAATAATAATAAAATAATGAATAATAATAATAATAATAATAATAATAATAATAATAATAATAATAATAATAATAATAATAATAATAATAATAATGATGATTTAAAAAAACATCTATAATAAGGGAATAAAATCTATAATTAATTTGTTATTTAATTAAAATCTTAAGTCCACGTGACTAGAGAGTCAAATTAAGCTCCTATAAATACAACGGATTTTTATTCTTACTTACACAAAAGAAAATCTTTTATTTTACTAATAATGCAATGCAACACAACGCTGCGTTATGTGAAAAACCGCAAGACAAGGGAGCGCAACAACGCAACGCAACGCAACGCAACGCAACGAAACGCAACGCAACGCAACGAAACGCAACGAAACGCAACGAAACGCAAACGAAACGAAACGCAACGCAACGCAACGCAAAGCAACGAAAGGAAACGCAACGCAACGCAACGCAACGCAACGCATATTAGTTAATTATGAGTGTTAAACAATGGTTTATTATGATTTCAAATTTGAATAATATTTATCGTAATTAGAGTTTAATAGCGTGGCCGAAATACGAATTTATTGCTCATAAAAAATGATCCTTTCGTAATAACTCTAATAATGCTTAGTGAATTATTGCTCTCCAAATCGCTTCTATCGATTACTCGGTAAAATATTATAAGTGCTCCATTGAATTTTAATATATATATATATATATATATATATATATATATATATATATATATATATATATATATATATATATATATATATATATATATATATATATATATATATATATATATATATATATATATATATATATATATATATATATATATATATATATATATATATATATATATATATATATATATATATATATATATATATATATATATATATATATATATATATATATATATATATATATATATATATATATATATATAGTTTATTTAGTGTTGTTTCTCCATTACACTGCAGTACATAATGGAAAGCAACTTTTCGCGTTATAAAAAGGAAAAAAGCATAGTTTACTTTTTTACTTTTTTAGACCCTTTTGAACCTTAAGTCTTTTTCCCATAACTTTTTTGTTTCTTGACTAAAGTTGCCCAAATTTTCAGGATCTTTGCAGAAAGAGTATACCTAAAGTCTCATTGGAAGAAATGTTTGATATCTATCCCTGAAAAACAGTAATGATAAATTTGAAATTTGAAATACAAAAATTTAAAATTTTCAAAAAAATTTATATATATATATATATATATATATATATATATATATATATATATATATATATATATATATATATATATATATATATATATATATATATATATATATATATATAATATATATAATATAAATAATAAAAATTAATTCGTCGGTAATATTTGAATAAAGTTCAATGAGAATTTCATATTTCTCCATTTTATTGCATGAATTTACAAAGCTTCAAATTCATGAGTATCAATTTCTTTCGTTCGTTTTTTAAGCCTTTGGGAATTTACTGCTCTTTCATGCAAATTTATTATTCCATGTTATTATCTTTTAAATATATATATATATATATATATATATATATATATATATATATATATATATATATATATATATATATATATATATATATATATATATATATATATATATATATATATATATATATATATATATATATATTATATATATATATATATATATATATATATATATATATATATATATATATATATATATATATATATATATATATATATATATATATATATATATATATATATATATATATATATATTATATATATATATTTAATTATTTTCAAGATATAGTAATTGGAATTAATATAATTTTCATTACAATATTGAAAATTACTATTAACCTGTTTACTGTTATTACTTTATTGTAAAAACCAATTATTAATTACCCTAAAAATGTCATTAGGTATTTAGTTAAGAGAACATAAAACTGAGTTTAGATTTTAGGGGTAATTAACCTTAACGCTCTAAGGTTTCTACAAATATACTGAAATTTTCTTTGATTTTCTAAATATTTATTATATATTATATAAATGATGAAATATTTCTATTATTATGATCATATAAATTGTAATTTTCCTTCTTGAATAAAAATTTATGAAATGAATTGTATTATTATATTTTATTATTATTATTATTATTATTATTATTATTATTATTATTATTATTATTATTATTATTATTATTATTATTATTATTATTTATTATTTTAATATTATTAATATTATTATTATTTTTATTATATTATTATTATTATTATTTTATATTATTATTATTATTATTATTATTATTATTATTATTATTAATAATAATATTATTATTAATATTAATATTATTAATATTATATATTATTATTATTATTTTTATTATTATTAATTATTATTATTATTATTATTATTATTATTATTATTATTATTATTATTTAACTACATTATTAGTAATATTACAACTAATTTAGAAAGGCTGCAATATAAAATCAACTCGATTTAGCGAAATCGAAACTCCATCCTGAATTAAATGTGTGTCTTAGTACACAGTGTTTGAAAGTGTGTAATTGAGAGGTAGGTAAAAAAAAAAGGAAAAATAAAGTGCATTTTGAGCTTTAAAGATATAGTACTTAGAAGCAGGAGATAAATACGAAATGATAAGAAAATAATTCTTTGAAAGACATCTTTATAGCACCATATTTTCTTCGCTGTATATGAAACTTTTGGTGACGAAAACGGAAATGAAAGATTATATAATCTTCCATAAGAGTAGATTCGTGAAGATTATCAAGTAAAAAGTAGGAAGATATCAGGAAATAAAAAGTTAGAGTATGTAGATAACAGAACCTTGAGAAAAATGACTATTTATTAAATTCGTACACAAAAAATTAAAAAAAGTAATCAAGATATGTCAGAGTAATGAACAGATATTGAATAGTGAAAGTTTAGAATTCATTACTTTTAGAAAGACTCATTAGAAAACAATTAATCTGTAATTCGCAACACCAAAGGATTTACTAAAATAATGGAAAAGTATAGGTACAAAACATCTGAGAGAGAAGTGAAAGTATTGACGATGGTTTCAATAATAGGTTAAAATAGTGTGTTTGTTGTAACAATAAAATTCTTTTGTTTAAAAATTCTCAAAATTTTGCTTAATTTCAACAATTTGAAAATGTTAAAAAATTTAACATTGTACAAACAAGAAGTCATTCATAAAAAATTAAATATTCTCATTAAAAGTACTTTACTATACATTAATAAAAAAAACACATGCTAAATAATAAATATTAAATATTACTATTTTAAGATTCTTCGAAATTTTTAATACACTTTTTTTAAAAAAAAAGAACAAATAATTATTAATAAATAAATTAAAACATTCCTACATGATGTCTTCCTATTTATTTTTAATTTTACTTCATTACATACCTTGCATTCTTTTTACCTTTCAGACACAAGAAGAAGAATGAACCAAAATGGGCTTCAAACCATTTTAATTCTTCCTTGAATCCATTTGGGAGATGCAGAAGATAAAGAGGAACATTCTGAAATAATGCTCGAGTTGATCCCCAAAGGTATTTTTGGAAGGCATTAATGTGCCATTTTGCTTTCACGTTTTAAATAATATATATATCTATATATATATATATATATATATATATATATATATATATATATATATATATATATATATATATATATATATATATATATATATATATTATATATATATATATATATATATATATATATATATATATATATATATATATATATATATATATATATATATATATATATATATATATATATATATATATATATATATATATATATATATATATATATATATATATATATATATATATATATATATATATATATATATATATATATATATATATATATATATATATATATATATATATATATATATATATATAATATATATATATATATATATATATATATATATATATATATATATATATATATATATATATATATATATATATATATATATATATATATATATATATATATATATATATATATATATATATATATATATATATATATATATATATATATATATATATATATATATATATATATATATATATATATATATATATATATATATATATATATATATATATATATATATATATATATATATATATATATATATATATATATATATATATATATATATATATATATATATATATCGCAAGGTAGACAAAGGCCAGAAGAATGATAATTTCCGCCAGAGATGGAGATCTACCAGAATCATAGTCAAACTATAGGGTAACATGTCCCAATACACTGCATTTGAAGATGTACAATTTAATTAAAGAAAACTGGAAGTATAAAGGGAATATGTTCTAGACTTTACTAGTAGAGTGCATCTGAGACTGAATATAGAGGTTAAGCCTGGAGTCTGAGAGTTGGACGGAGAAAATCTGAGACTGTGTAGAAAGGCTTGTGGCACGTGCCCTTCGCAATGGAAGAGAGGTGTGACGGGAGATTTCAGAAGAATAGTGTCCATTGTAAGTGGCGATAATGTATATAAAGAGAATGACAACAATACGATGAATAGAAAGAGACTTGGGAGAGTTAGTGAAAGCGATACAGTTGATGTGGTAAAAAGCCCTTTTGAAGGAGAGCTAAATGAATGAAACCATCCCAGACGTGTAAGGTATACTCCATACTGGAGAAAATAACATTATTATAAAGTTCAAACAACTCCTTTTTATTCCTTTGAGTAGTGTATTTTACAGTCAAAAGGTGCATAATTAATTTGAAACAACCTGAGTTTTAGATCAGAGTAAACTAGAAATTTTTTATTGAATTCTACTCTTTCATTATAAATCACTTTAAAATGCTTTCAAGGGATATTTAATCCGTCTTCAAAAGGATATTTAAGTGGCAATGAGAAATAAGGGACCTTTTAAAGAAACTGCCGAATAAAGCATTGGTAAAACTGTAATTATGATGGGTAATCTTCAATTTTGATGGTTCATATTTGCTCATAAAATGGGTAGAGTTACTGCTCTTGGAGTATCTTCATACTGCTGCATGCTGGACACGTTATAGTCTGGAAATTTCACTTCGCTGGACCTCATCGAGTCTGTTAGAGATCTGCATACAGCCGACGAGATAAATTCATATTCACATACGCTCATCAGTTCAAAAACTGAATTTAATGCAATTCTTCAAATGTTTAATTCATACTTCGAGATAGTACTTAAGAGAGCTGGAAACACACAGGTAGTTACGAAATTATTGATACTGCTAGTTTTTCATAACACGTGGTGAAGGATTTGATAGATAGTTTTTAAGATTTAAGATTTATTATGTAACAAAAAAAACGAAATATAGCACTGCAAATGGTCTTGCACAAAGATCATAAATCACATCACGTGCCATTGGGTTGCTTTGAATCAATAACTATTTTATTCATTCATAGCTATCGCGATAGGGTTAACTTATATTAAGCACTTGTGCCATGCGGTACTACTATTTTAAAGCTAGTACGGATATCGAGACAATACAACTTTTGAACTGTGCATTTTAAACCAAACATCACAGATTTTATATAGTTGTTTTCTGTATATATATTTTGTTGTCTATTTATATATATTTTATATGGCCCAAGTTTTGCTCAAGCACTTCTGAACAAATGTATTAGGAATATGAATGTGAATATATATATATATATATATATATATATATATATATATATATATATATATATATATATATATATATATATATATATATATATATATATATATATATATATATATATATCAGGATGTTAGGAAAGAAATTGTGTATTTTTACGATTATGAAACAAGGATTCAACCAACGGCATCTAAATAAAAGTGAAGCATGAAGGAATTGCTTAGAAAGAGTATACCATATCTTTTATCCGGTTATGTATGTCATTCATAGTTATCGGTAATTAACACCATGGAAGATAAAAACTTCCGGAGCAAGGCTAGTCGGATATGTCATTATCGCCATCTTTAAACTTTTTAAACGACAGCTGAAATGCACAAGCTCTCATTCCTCATTTTACATAATAGGGGAAAACTCAATTAATTTCCGAGCACCCCTATATATATATATATATATATATATATATATATATATATATATATATATATATATATATATATATATATATATATATATATATATATATATATATATATATATATATATATATATATATATATATATATATATATATATATATATATATATATATATATATATATATTATATATATATATTATATATATATATATATATATATATATATATATATATATATATATATATATATATATATATATATAAAAAATGGAGGGAAGTTTTTTCTTACCTTTTTTATTTATTTTTTAATTTTTTTTTATTTTTGAAATTTCTTTTTATATGATATTTTACATTATTTCCATTATTACTCAAGGTTCTCTTCTCTTCCTTCTCTTTTTAAAGATATTTAAACTTAAATCTTTTTATGTCGTCATATGCTCACTTCAGTACGAAAAAATATTCATTAAGAAAAAAAATTTTTTATTTTAAATTCTATTTTTTCAAATAAAAAAAATTTTTCCAACACTTTATTAAAGTTTTTAATATCTGTAGTAATGTATCCGTCTTACATAGGCAGATGGTACTCAATTATAAGGTTTTTTTTTTTTTTTCCTTTTCCCACATTTTTAGGCTGGGCCTATTTCAAGTTCAAATTTTTTTCACCAAAATATTACTGCTATACAACAAAATCATGGCAGGCAGGGTATAGAGTCCCCCAAAGGGGGGAGGGGCGCAGCTCCTCACAACGGATCTCTCTCTTATATCTTACGTATATATATATATATATATATATATATATATATATATATATATATATATATATATATATATATATATATATATATATATATATATATATATATATATTTATATATTTAAAAATATAAAAAAAATTCTTAAAATCAACTTTAAAATGAAAAAATAAAAATGAACGTTTTTTCGACAATTTTTTTTAAACATTTCATAAAAAAAAACATGCATCTCTCTCTCTCTCTCAATCTATCTATCTATCTATCTATCTTCTATCTATCTATTTATCTATTATATATTAAAAAGAGAGATACTGGCAATAAAAATTTTTTAAAAAAAAAAAAAAAAAAAAAAAAACTCCGAAAAAGGATTTTAAGAAAATATAATAATAATAATAATAATAATAATAATAATAATAATAATAATAATAATAATAATAATAATAATAATAATAATAATAATAATAATAATAAAAGTAATAACAAAAATAAAAATAAAAACCTTTAAAATCATGCAAAAATGTTGAACAAATTTTTCGGGAAATTTTGCCTTTAGGGGGAAAGCTTTTATTGGATGGCTTGAAATAAAATTTTAAGCAGATAAGAATATGAAAAAAATCTCAATACAGGGAATTTGTTGAACGTTTTAAAAAATTGCATTTCAAAAACTGAAATCAAGTTTTTTTTTATTTTTATTTTTATTTTTTTATTTTTTTTCTACTTTTTTTTTTAATATTACGTTAAAAAAATTATTTTTTGAACATTGAATCTAAATTACAAGAGCCATCATCATCTTAGTTTTCAATTCGAGAAAAGAAAAATGATATAATTTGAAAAAAAAAAAATAATATTCTATTGTTATAATATTTTTTTAGTTTTGAAAACTGTCCTTATATACGAGGGGAATAAATACTTCCTCCCTCAGAGCAAACACGAACTAATTATTAGAATATCCTGAGTCTTAAACCACAAAAAAATTCGATTTTCCAAGAAATTTATAGAGAGAATAAATCAAAATTCTTTAATTATCAAAGCCTTCATAGTAGCTTATCAAAGAGTTAATGTTACTTAGAGGCAACACAGGTGAATGGAAATTAAAAAAGTTTTTGAAAAAAAAAACACTAATTTGCAATAAAAAATAAAATGCCTTTAAAAATATATATATATATATATATATATATATATATATATATATATATATATATATATATATATATATATATATATATATATATATATATATATATATATATATGCACATCCCCACCACTCACGGGCAAAGCCCTATTCAAGGAGGGGTGTCAGAAGAATAAAAATAAGGTAAAAAGAGTTTAAAAAAAATAAATAAATAAAAACGACCCCTGCATGACCCACCTAACGCAAATTTCTTAGGTGGGAGCAGACGCCGACTTTAAAGAATTTAAGATTAAATTCAGCAGGGGACACAGAAGATGGGAGAGAGTTCCACAGAACAGATGTGGCAGGAAAGAAGGAGGCACCACGGCAGACAAGTCTGGAGTTACCTACGTCCACGCAAAATTGATGAGCAAACGATGCATCCCTTGTGCTACGAGGACGACGTAAAGGTTGAGGCATACGAGTAGATAGTTCCCTCGAGCATTTACCGCTGTAGTACCTATAGAAAAGAGATAAGGCACCAACGACCCGTCGTAAAGATACAGTAAAGAGAATTAGAAAAAGCGGACCAGTTTATAAGTCTTTTAGCTTTGACTCAACCTTACACAAAAGACGGGTGAAACCTGACCCACCCCAGATATGAGAGCAGTACTCCATACAAGGGCGAATGAGACCCTTGTATAATTGGAGTAACTGCGAGGAAGAAAAAAATTCTCGCAGTCTAAACAAAACTCCTAGCTTCTTTGAAACAGCCCTAGCAACCATTGTGATACGAGGTTTCCAAGACATTTTATTTGTTTATGAGTATCCCAACGATGTTTATATTGTCAGCAGGAGAGATGGGAGAACCATCGAAAGAAATAGAAAAGTTAGAAGGTGTCTTTGAGAGGAAGAATTCTGGAAGTTGAGTTTTTAAAGAGTTAAATTTAACAAGGTTGAGACGACCCCACTGGGAAATTCTATCCAGATCTGCAAAAATGGAATCGGAAAGATGAAGACGAGAGACAACTCTAGCTGCAAAGGAAGGAGCAGATTTGCAATGAGTAGAAGAATGGAGGGTTGAGTCATCGGCATATATATATATATATATATATATATATATATATATATATATATATATATATATATATATATATATATATATATATATATATATATATATATATATATATATATATATATATATATATATATATATATATAGTCCTATTTCATTAATCTCCGTTCTTTCTAGAGTTTTCGAATCTATTCTTAACAGTAAGATTTGGAGACACCTCAATTTTCTAATCATATCTCTGAACGCCAGTATGATTTTCGAAAAGAGCACTCTACTGGTGATTCATATATATATATATATATATATATATATATATATATATATATATATATATATATATATATATATTATATATATATAGTATGTATATATATACAATATATATATATATATAGTGGAACTCCAATATTCGTCCCCTCCAGTATTCGTCTTTTCCGATATTCGCCCTGTAATTTTTTTTCCGATATTCGTCGAAAAATCAATATTCGTCCTACCTACGAAAGCCTATAACCTTAAAAATAAAAACTCTTAATAACAATCATTGTTTTTCTCATCCAAAAGGTAAATTTCTTTTTAAAATTTTATTTGTGTTTAGCGTTTATGTAGGCCTACACAGTGCGTATTACGTATTATTTATGGCAGTACGCTGTTTAATATGTACCGTAGTTAAATTGTACAGTGTTTGAAATGATTTCGGAGATCGATTCTAGATTGAATTTTTTTTTTTTTGTTAAAGAATAGATAGGCAAAATTCGAGGCTGGGAACGAATTAATCCATTTTTAGTTAATTCCTATGGGAAAAAATTATTCGATATTCGTCTTTTTCGATATTCGTCATCCCCTCAGGAACGGATTAATGACGAATATTGGAGTTCCACTGTTATATATATATATATATATAATATATATATATATATATATATATATATATATATATATATATATATATATATATATATATATATCCTATTTTTTTTCTTCAATATAATTTTGAGGTTTCCAAGAGAGAGATTTATAATTAACTGCTTGGTAAATAAAGTTTCTCTTCCCACTCCAACTTTTTTCATTAATGGACCAACGGTGTCGTGAAAAGCAACTTTTACTATGAAAGTTTGCTACCTTTTTTTTCCTATCCCTTCGCTTTTGAAGAGCGAGGTAAAGACGTAGTTATAAAAAAAAGTAAGTAATGAGTTTGAATTTATATGAAATTTTCCTTTTAATTAACTTGGCAGATTGTAGTCATCAGAATGCTTTGTTAACACTTGGACGGACTCTAAAACTGAAACAAATATTCGCCAGATGTATAAAACTTTTCTTTTGTAACAAGGCAATAAATTCTTCTTTTTTTTTTATTCATAAGCAAAAACGCGAGAAGAAACATAAGATACAAATCTTTATTGTTCTAATGTCATATATATATATATATATATATATATATATATATATATATATATATATATATATATATATATATATATATATATATATATATATATATATATATATATATATATATAATATACTATATATATATATATATATATATATTATATATATATATATATATATATATATATATATATATATATATATATATATATATATATATATATATATATATATATATATATATATATATATATATATATATATATATATATATATATATATATATATATATATATATATATATATATATATATATATATATATATATATATATATATATATATATATATATATATATATATATATATATATATATATATATATATATATATATATATATATATATATATATATATATATATATATATATATATATATATATATATATATCCTCCGGTGGGTAAAGGCCTACCAATTTCCACAGGAGTTGGAAAATTCCAATCCAGATCATTAAAGGCCGACATGTCTAGATACACGGTTCTTGGAAATGTGCTATTCAAAGTTAGAAAAATAGATAAATGGAGCGAATTCCACACTTTACTTGTAGAGTATATGTAAGATTGATCATAGCGGTTAAGTCTGGGATCTGAGAGTTGGACAGAGAAAGATGAGACTGTTAAGAAAGGCGTGTCGCTCAAGCTCTTCTCAATGGAGGAGGTATGCGACGAGAGAGTTCAGAAGAGTAGTGTCAGTTGTAATAGCGATAATATAGAGTGAGTGAAACAACAATTCGACAGAGCAGAAAGAGAGTGTAGAGAGTTAGTAAGAGCAGGAGAGTTGATGAGACGAAATACCCTTGACTTTACCTTCTCCAGGAGAGCTGTATGAGTAGAACCACCCAAGATGTGGGAAGCATACTCCATACATTGGCGAACAACACCCCTACAAAGAGAAAGCAACTGAGGTGGCGTTCAGAAATTACAAAGGGGCCTTAGAACACCAAATCTCTTAGAAGCTTATTTAGATAGAGAAGTAATGTGATCTTTCTAGGACAGATCACGAGATAAAGATTCCCGAAAAGATTAAAAACAGATCAAGGTTTCAGTTGTGTATTTTCGAAGAAGATATCACAGTTGTGTGGAAGATTGTGTTGAGTGGAGAGATGGAGGAACTGAGTTTTTGAATCACTGAAAACAACCATGTTTTTTCTGCCCCAACTAGAAATACGTGAAAGATCAGAGGTTAGTTGCTCCAAGACTACCCTTTTCGAATCCATTAACTGCTGTTGGGAGGGACATCTTTCAAACTGAAAGGAGTAATGAAGGGTGGAGTCATCACCATAGGAGTTAATAGGAGATGAAGTATTAGAGAGAAGGTCTTTTAATGAAAAGCAGAAAATGTGTTGAGGATAGTACAGAACCCTGAGGAACCCCACTATTAACAAATTTTAAAGGAAGAAGCGTGGCCATCTACAACAGCTGTTATAGAACGACCGGAAAGGAAATTAGAGAGAAGATCACAGAGAGAAGGATATATTCCGAAAGAGGGAAGTTTAGAAATCAAAGCTTTGTGCTACACTCAATCGAAGGCTTTCGATATATCCAGCGCGACAGTATAATATTCACCGATATGCCGAAGAGAGGAGGACGAAGTATCAGAGAGAATGGAAAGATCACCAGTAGATCGTTTCTTACGAAAACTAAACTGTCGATCAGAGATAAGATTAGAAGAATTGAGATATTTCCAAATCTTCCTGTTAAGGATAGATTCGAAATCTTTTAGAAAGAAAGAGGTCAAAGAAATGGAGCGATAGTTGAAGGGTTAAGAGGGATCCGAAGGAAAGGGTCTTCCCTGCGCGAAGGCTTGAGGAGATAGAAGAGTATTCATAGAAAGGTGATGGTCGAGCCCAGAAGTTGAAAGAATTTAACAGTATAAGGTGAAGGATTAAAAGTTTGAAAATGGTCTAGAATGTTGGGTTCATCTCCAAGACGATCAGAGATACGAGGTCGTTTTGGATAGCGAATTGGAAAGCATGTTCCCCAGCTGTATCATGAGAACAAGAAGAAAGCCATTGGCGGTGGTGAACACTGAAATCACCTAATATGATGATTTCAGAGAAAGGAGAAGAAAGGAGAATATTTTTTATTTTTCAGTTTAGGTACTCGAATAATTTAGGATAGTCAGTAGAATTAGGAGATTAATAAACAGAACAAATGAATTTAGCCGTAGATTATCAAGAGAATCTTGTGCGTATGCGCAACAACCGCCTTTGGATGAAATTTGAGGATAGAGACAATAGGAGGAAACAGAAAAGGGTTTGCTATTAGAACGCTCAAGAATAAGAGGTGAGGTCTAGAAGAAGAGAGGTGATGTTCAATATTTAATTAAAGTGAAAATTGGAATGAAGACCGAGAAGGTGGCAGAAATTATTGAAGAATACAGACCGTGCATTTGGAATAGCCGGCTGCGAATTTATGGTTGCACCAACCCAAAACAGGAGACCACCAACTGTTAAGTGGTGATGGGGGAAGGGGTGGATGAAGGGCTATGTTTGGAATCCTCCATTCTTGGATTCTCACGGCTGATGAAGATGTGGCCAATATATTATATATATATATATATATATATATATATATATATATATATATATAATATATATATATATATATATATATATATATATATATTTTTTTTTTTTTTTTTTTTTTATTTATATATATATATATATATATATATATATATATATATATATATATATATATATATATATATATATATATATATATATTATATATATATATATATATATATATATATATATATATATATATATATATATATATATATATATATATATATATATATATATATTATATATTTCTCAATATCATGTGAGTGTGTCTGAAAGAGTATTTTTTGTGTGAAAAGATAGCCAACTCCATATAAAGGAATGTAGAGATAAGTGCGAAATGGAGCGTATATACATATATATATATATATATATATATATATATATATATATTATATAATATATTATATATATATATATATATATATATATATATATATATATATATATATATAAAAGAGATTTTTCTAGTGTAAGCGAGATTATGTGCAAGCATGTATTTTATAGGATGACAGATCTATTAAACATTGATTGAATAGAAAAGTTACCTGAATTTCTTTTATGTTTTCCTTTTGATTTTTTTTTTTTTTTTTTTTTTTTTTTTTTTTTTTTTTTTTTTTTTTGAAAGTTCAATCAAACTTAACAAATTGCTTTGGTTTCTTTTATTTATTTTCATTTTTAGTTATATTTACTTCGATATTTATATATATATATATATATATATATATATATATATATATATATATATATATATATATATATATATATATATATATATATATATATATATATATATATATATATATACTTATTTGTATGCTTATTTATATATTTGTATATTTCACTTTCACCTTTCCCACTCTTGAGAGGTTGTGCCAGCTTTACTTCCTTCATACTGCTTCCACACATATACCCAAACTCTCCCAACTCCTTACACCCACCCTCCATCTCACTCTCTCCTTCTCAAGTCTCCTTTTAATTTTTAAGTCAGAAACCTTTCCCTCAAAATCTCCCTTACTCCATCCATCTATCTCTACTTTGACCTTATAATAATAATAATAATAATAATACTAATAATAATAATAATATTAATAATAATAATAATAGTAATAATAATAATAAATAATAATAAATAATAATAAATAATAATAATAATAATAATAATAATAATAATAATATAATAATAATAATAATAATAATAATAATAATAATAATAATAATAATAATAATAATAATAATAATAATAATAAGAAGAAGAAGAAGAAGAAGAAGAAGAAGAAGAAGAAGAAGAAGAAGAAGAAGAAGAAGAAGAAGAAGAAGAAGAAGAAGAAGAATAATAATAATAATAATAATAATAATAATAATAATAATAATAATAATAATAATAATAATAATAATAATAATAATAATAATAGTAATGATAATTCTTTTATTAAGTCTTAGTATAGCAAATATACACTTTTATCTATATTCTAAAGAATTTATTTTATTTTTATCATATCAAAACTCCTCCATTTTCTAAAGTTTTCTTTTTAAAAATCTTAAAAAATTCATTTTCTTATAAATTTTAAATCTTTTTCTAAACTTGTGTATGAATTTTCTATTTTCACTTCATCTTTTCGATCTTCATCTTTTTCATCTTCATCATTTTCATCTTTATCTTCTTTTTTTCCTCTTTTTTCATTCACTCTTCGTTTATTTTCCCTTTTCCTCTTTCTCGAAGATCATATTTCTCCTATACCTATTTTGGGAATGGAATATCCATTGCAATAATCATTTTTCAGCAACAAATGTTGGCTTTTCCAAGTTGATTTTAGTGGCACATGTTCGAGCCGTTGCATCAGCGGTTAAGTGGAGACATCACATTTTATTAACGATTTAGGGTCGTCTTATGATTTCATTCCAGATTCAAAAAATCTTCGTTGAAAATTTCGTATTTTGTAAAGAATTTTTATTTAAATTTAGGAAAAGCGCATATACAGTATATATATATATATATATATATATATATATATATATATATATATATATTATATATATATATATATATATATATATATATATATATATATATATATATATATATATATATATATATATATATATATATATATATATATATATATATATATATATATATATATATATATATATATATATATATATATATATATATATATATATATATATATATATATATATATATATATATATATATATATATATATATATATATATATATGAAACGAGTTATTGCAGCGAGAAATGCTTAAAATGAACAAAATTTCAAGCTTAGAGCATGAGATCATCTAAAGAAGCAAAAAAAGAAAGAGAAAACGACGTGTTGTCAAAAAGATTGCAAACTGACAACCTCAAGAAATCGCTAAAAATGGGTTTCGTGTCACGTCACTAAATCATCTTCCTAACAGAAGCTGTAAAGGGGAAGTTTTCCTCTCTGAACATTTTAGTCATGAATTTTATGAATAATTTACCACTTACGCTCTAAAATTTATAGATAGAAAACATATGTTAGTCTCATATATGCATTGTTACTATGCACACTCTGAGCTAAACATAAAAGGTGAGTTTTAAAGAGATAATATTTAGATGAATATATGTTTGAAGTTCTCAATTTTCAGATCGTTAAATTAATATTATAAAAAGAGTTTTCAAGAATCTTTGGTATCCCTCACCATTTCCAAGTAAAATAAACATACGAGTAAAACAAATACTTCTCTTTCGAACAAAAGAATTTTACAAAAATAATTTTAATATCCATATAAGTTTGCAGTTCTCAATTTTCAGATCGTTAAATTAATTTTATTAAAAGAGTTTTCAAGAATCTTTGTTATCCCTCACCATTTCCAAGTAAAATAAACATATGAGCAAAACAAATACTTCTCTTTCGAATAAAAGAAATCTTATAATAACATAATAATAAATGCTGCACAGGCTTGCTTTGCAAAATCGTACTTTGAAGATAATTCAAGAACGAAAATTACTTGTTCTTTAAAACGGATGCTGAAGCCATCAAAGCTAGTTGCATAAACTGGATGACAGAGTACGTAAAATTCCTCTTTACAATTATGAAGAAGTTTATATTAATGAAACAGTTGATTAAAACGAATAATACACCAACACAGATATAAATTTAGGACGAGGGACTAGAATTTGGTATTGCTTATTGACAAAATAACTGAACATTATACGGAAGTAAACAGATTAATATTATAAAGACAAAAATTAAATCAGGATATCAGGAAACATGTAAAGGAAAACTCTCTTCTGAGACCAGAAGAAGTAAATAGTTTGTTTTCGCGAACAGCTAAATTCAAAATACGAAGAGATGAAGAAGAGGAAATGGGAGAACTGAAGGAATCATACGATATTACCATAGGGGAGTATGTGAAGAGAGTGAATATATGAAATGCAGAGATCCACAGGAGAGGACAAAATACAAATAAAATCAACAAAACAGGGAGGAGGCGAGTTAAGGAACCTGCCTTGAGGTTGTTAATAAGTGTTAGGAGGAGAACAGTGCCAAAATTATATTTATTAAAAATAATCCCATAACAAAAATATACAAGTGATATCCTTAATTGGTAGAATATAGAACAAAATATTGAGGATAGTTTAGTAACTAAACTTGGGAAAGGTATGAATATTGAAGAACAGAAACAAATAATCTTTGTTCGTCTTGAGATTGGCGATGAAAAAGATATAAGATTGGAATAAAAAAAAACATTAATTTCATAAAATTGAAGAGT
>SEYY01023379.1:72500-75000 GCA_009176605.1 Armadillidium nasatum
AGTGATGAAAGTATTCCTTCCACATTTAATATTGCCAAAGTTTAGATGAGAGAATAAGAACTTAATAATCGCTGACTAAATTAGAATAATTACCCTCGCCCTTTCTCACCTTATGTATATATATATATATATATATATATATATATATATATATATATATATATATATATATATATATATATATATATATATATATATATATATATATATATATATATATATATATATATATATATATATATATATATATATATATATTATATATATATATATATATATATATATATATATATATATATATATATATATATATATATATATATATATATATATATATATATATATATATATATATATATATATATATATATATATATATATATATATATATATATATATATATATATATATATATATATATATATATATATATATATATATATATATATATATATATATATATATATATATATATATATATATATATATATATATATATATATATATATATATATATATATATATATATATATATATATATATATATATATATATATATATATATATATATATATATATATATATATATATATATATATATATATATATATATATATATATATATATATATATATATATATATATATATATATATATATATATATATATATATATATATATATATATATATATATATATATATATATATATATATATATATATATATATATATTATATATATATATATATATATATATATATATATATATAATATATATATATATATATATATATATATATATATATATATATATATATATATATAGTATATATATATATATATATATATATATATATATATATATATATATATATAATATATATATATATATATATATATATATATATATATATATATATATATATATATATATATATATATATATATATATATATATATATATATATATATATATATATATATATAAATATATATATATATATATATATATATATATATATATATATATATATATATATATATATAATATATATATATATATATATATATATATATATATATATATATATATATATATATATATATATATATATATATATATATATATATATATATATATGTATATATATATATATATATATATATATATATATAATATATATATATATATATATATATATATATATATATATATATATATATATATATATATATATATATATATATATATAATATATAAACAGTAATTCATTTTCGAGTGATCTCTTTTTGAAAGGACTGCATTGATTCTCTTAAAAAACGTTCCAGATGTTAGGGATTTAAATGTATACCACTAGATTTCCATTCAGGTTTTTGCCAATTATTGGGATATCGATCACTCCTGTATAGAGAGAGAGTGTCATAAATTTGATGTGGTTCATCTCATATAAAACGTTGTATACTTGAGTTGTCTGTTTTTTTTTTTTTTTTTTTTTTTTTTTTTTTTTCTGTTTTCTTTTTTTTGCATTGTAAGCTTTTCTGCTTACAATACTCCCTCGAATATTTGTTTGCTTTTTCGAATTATTGCCTAACTCTGCTTAAAACTCGATTTTACTGCAGACATTTTTTTACTAAAATCTGTCAGATACCTACTACTTTGTGGAGATCTTATGTAACATGTCCTTCCATATAATTTCATTATCCTCTGTTTAACTCTCTAACTTTGAGATTTCTTTGCTATACTCACTCATAATTATACTTCACTGGAAAAATTTGGAACACTCTTCCATTCTCTGTTTTTCCCATATTACTTTGACGTTCGCGCTTTTAAACGCCGAGTATCAGAACCCTTTCGGCCTTAGTTTCGATTTATTTTAGGATTTCCCTCCAATATTATTGAATTTCATATATATGTATTCGAGATCAGACAATACACAATGTGTATATTTATGTATATATTAAACACAGAAACGTAGTTTTTCCTATGAAATTAGATACGTTGGAAAAATTTGGTCTTTAATTGTTTCTGCTTCCATTATTATTATTATTATTATTATTATTATTATTATTATTATTTATTATTATTATTATTATTATTATCTTTATTATTTTTATTATTATTATTATTATTATTATTATTATTATTATTATTATTATCTTTATTATTTTTATTATTATTATATTATTATTATTATTATTATATTATTATTATTATTATTATTATTATTATTATTATTATTATTATTATTTTGTATATTAAATATTTAAAAAATATAATATTTTAAAATGTGTTTTCACTTTAATTTTTATTATCTTGTGCTATAATTTTAGTTTGTACTCAATGATTTCAAATAAAATATCAAAATTTAAACAGAATTTCCCTTATTTGATAATAAAATAGATCAGAATTTTTTTGAGTGATTTCCTTTAAAATTTATTCCCTATTTTGTTACAGTTTAGAGAATTTTTTTTTTTTCGTTTCCGCGAAAGGAAAAAAAA
>SEYY01023379.1:97500-100000 GCA_009176605.1 Armadillidium nasatum
TGACTATTGAATTTCAAAATTTTGTTAAAAATATAGCCTAAAAAGCAGCTATTTTTGTTTCGTTTTCTAGGGAGGGAGGGAAAAACTGCACTTTTAGGCATATTTTCTCTGCATAATTATTAAAGATCGTAATTTATGAGTTTTAATTTACATCCAAAAAAATTTTTTTTTTTCCATTTTGTGATAAATAATCAATCTTTTTGATTCAAATTTTTTTTTCTGCTTTCATTTATCTTTATGAAAGATTTCTCACCAGAATCATTATTTCAGTTTCCTTCATTCTCAAACCAGAAGAGTTTTAAAGTTTTTTTTTAACGAATGTTCTGTTATTTATCTACTTTTATTTCATTCCACATTTCTTTCCTTCGACCAAATGTTAATTAATATAGAAACGTACAACGTTTGATTTTGGGAAAAATTGCCATTTTAACCATATTTTCTCTGCATAAATGCTAAATACCATAATTAATAAGTAATAACTTACATCCGAATAAAATTCCATTTTTGATAAATATAATTTACCTTTATAAGAAAGGATTCAATACTTTTTTGTCTCTCTTCAATTATCTTTATGAAGGGTTTCTAATTTGAATCAATGTTTCGCTTTCCTTCATACTGCACCCGAAAGAGCTCAAATTTTTAAAAACTTATCATCAGTTCTTAATCTTCCTTTATATCATCCCATATTCCATGTTCCTTCAACCACAACATTAGGCGTCATTTTGTTTATTTCTATTCAAAGATCTGTTCATGTCGAAAGGACTTCGCTTAGCTTTGTTATTATACTTCAAATGTTTTCTTCAAATGGGAATCTTACACAATTGAAAAAACAATGATTCAAATTGTCTTACGTTAATTGCTTTATTTTTCTAAGTTTCTAAGAGTCTTCTAGCAGCATTCTCTTCCCTTTTCCTCCATACAATTCTTTATCTCTTTTTGGAAGACATTTCCTTCTCTTAGTATTATATTACAAATCCCTAGGAACTGTTGATATTTTAGTCACTCCTAAACAACTACTTTCAACATATATCTTACTCTTGTCTTACTTCTCTGTGTCTCACTGCTGTGCTAATAGTGTAAAAACTCTTTTGTTGGAATTTTGAAAATTCACAGACCATAATTTAATAATAATCACCATCGACAACACTTCATTGACATGCACAGTTTATCACTACACAATTTATCGATATATAAATTTTTGTCACACATCCTTTTGAAAAAAATAATAATAATAATTAAGGCGTCAACAGCAGTAGCCTCGTAGAAGCCTCGAGGGGAGGCTTCCAAAAATAGCTTCCCCCATCAAAACTTGGAATAAGGAGGCCTTCAGTAATTGAGTTGGCCCCACCAGGACTCTGCAAGCTTGTCCTGATTTACGGTCTATTTTTTTCATTAATTTCTGCAATATTGGCGGTCTTCAATCCAATTTCCACTTTGTTGAACATCACCTCTCTTCATTTAGACCTCACCTTTTGGTTTTGACAGAAACTCAGGTGCTTGAGAGTTCTAGCAACAAACCCTACTCTGTTTCCTCATACTGCATTTATCCTTAATTTTCAGCCAAAGGCTGTTGTTGTGCATACTTGGGTGACGATGATGTTTGTTCTCGTGTCTCTAAATCGGAGTCTTCCAAATTTTCCACCTCTTGGCTTCATTTTTGTTGTCATTCTACGACAAAATTCATTTGTTCTGTTTATTTATCTCCTAATTTTACTAACTACCATGAATACTTCGAATATCTAAACTCCAAAATAGGGCACATTCTCTCTTCTTCTCCTTTCTCAGAAATCATCATATTAGCTGATTTCAATGTTCACCACGGCCAATGACTTTCTTTTAGCTCTCATAATACAGCTGGTGAACGTACCTTTCATTTCGCAATCCAAAATGACCTTGAGCAGTTGATACAGCTCCCTACTCGTGTCCCTGATCGTCTTAGATATGAATCCGATATTCTGAAACTTTTTTCTTATACGGTCAAACTCCTTCTTCTTCTGGGTTTACCCTATCGCTTTCTTATCTCTGTATCCACTTCTATTTTTTCAAAACATTAGCAGGAAAGACACCCTCATAGTGAGAGGAAACGTTTTGGCATTTTGGTGTCGGAAGCTGGTCGTACTTTTTGATTTTCCGTGGAATGATTATTGCTTCCGAGGGAGGGGTCCTTCGGAGTGTGCAGAGCGCATTACCGAGGTGATTCTCTCTGGAATGGAGGCGTACATTCCAAATTCTTTCCTTTCAACTAATCCCCCAAATAACTCTTTTTTTTAACTCTGCTTGCTATCGTGCTATTCGCCGCAGGAATGTTGCATTCAGGGACTACCGTTGTCTTCAAACTCCAGAAATTCAGGCAACTTATATTTCATCCCGGAATAGTACAAAATCTATTCTCCATAACATTTTCCGTAGAAAATGCAATAATCTTTCTGGTTAGTGTTCTTCAAGCCATTCCTGGCATTTTGCAAATATATATATATATATATATATATATATATATATA
>SEYY01023380.1:0-5000 GCA_009176605.1 Armadillidium nasatum
AACCTTAAACTCTCGTTAAAAAAGTGTAAATTTGCTAAAGAGTCTGTCAAATATCTAGGACACATAATTTCAAATAAAGGAATTCAGATTGATACATCAAAAATACAAGGTATAAAAGATTACCAAACACCGAAAAATGTAAAAGATGTTAGGAGATTCATAGGCATGATAGGATATTATAGAAAATTTGTTAAAAACTTCTCAGAAATAAGTAGTCCATTAACTAATTTAACAAAGAAGTACACAAAATTTATTTGGACAGAGTTAGAGAATACTCAGCTTTTGAAAAATTAAAAGACCTACTTTGTACTTCGCCTATTTTAATTCATCCAGATTTTAACAAAACCTTTAAATTACATACATATGTTAGCGACGTAGCTATTGGTTCTGTTTTGACACAAGAGAAGGACAATATTGATAGACCAGTTGCTTATTTCTCTAGAAAATTGTCTCCACAAGAGCAACGATATAGCGTTACAGAAAGAGAAGCTCTTGCTATCGTAAAATCAGTAAAACATTTCAACTATTATTTATATGATCATAAATTCATTATATTAACGGATCATCAACCGTTAAAATATCTGTTTAAATTTAAAGCCTCTACACCGAGAATAGCTCGTTGGGCTCTGCTACTGACGGAATTCAACTTCGATATAAAATTCAAAGCTGGACGCGAACACGTAGTACCAGATGCTTTAAGCAGAAGTGTTAATCAAATAAGTAACACTAGAGAATTAGATCCTTCCATAGTTTTAAGTGCCGAAAATGTCAGGAAAGAACAGTTAAAAGACATCGAATGGCGAAAGATTATAAATTACTTTGAAAAAAATAATGTAGAAGGGATATCTAGAGATATTGATCTAAATAGATTTATAATGGAAAATAACTGTCTACATTTTATAAACGAAAACAAACATCAGAGAGAATTTTACGAAGTGTTAGTAATTCCGAGATCCTTAAAATCAGTAGCTCTTTTCATATCACACAATTCAAATTTAAACTTCCATGCAAGCTTTATAAAAACTTTACATAGAGCTGAGACATTATTTTACTGGCCAAATATGGTACAGGATATAAAAGATTATTGTAAAGAATGTCTAACGTGCCAGAAGCTCTCTCCATATAACAGTATCAAAGCTCCTATACAGATGTCAAACACCCCTTTATCACCAGGTGTGTCTTTAGGACTAGATATCGTAGGTCCCCTTCCTATCTCTGATAAAGGAAATAAATATATATTTTCGATCATCGATCATTTTTCAAGATATTTGCAAACATACCCCATTTCGAATATAAGGAAAGAAACAATAGTCGATTGTTTATTAGATTATATCACAAAATTCTCAGCCCCGCTCCATATTACGGTTGATAATGGCTCTCAGTTCCATTCTGGACTTTTTAAAGAAGTTTGCGAATTTTATAAAACTAAAGTACATTACACTACTGCGTTCCATCCGCAAAGTAATGGAATAGTCGAAAGATCCCATCGAAGTATAAAGTCAGCACTTGCTTCTGCTTTAGAATTTTCATCTGTACACGATTGGGAAAACTATTTATCTTTCGTTACCTTAGCATTAAATACGTCCTACCATTCAGCCGTAAATGAAATCCCTTTCTATTTATTCTTTGGTCGAGATGCTGTATTGCCTTTATCGGATATAATCAAGAAAGGAAAATCCTATGATTATATTGGAGCCAATGTTAAAGAAGAATTAAATCATAAAATGAAGAAAGCATATGAAAATGCATGGAAGTATACATTCAGAAAAGAAAAAGAAGAGAATTGATCATTATAAAACTCACAATTTTAAGGAATTTCAAGTTACAGATATTGTCTGGTTGAAAGATAATTACAGACAAGGTAAGGGAAGCAAATTAAAACCACGTTGGTTAGGACCTTACAGGATCATAAATAAAATCTCGTCTGTAAATTATACGATAAAACCGCTCTATGATGCTCATAGAAGACAGGAAAATGTACACGTAAACAGATTAAAAATTTGTAAATTACCTAATCTAATATTCGATGAAGAAAATGACATAGATTCCGAAATATTCTCTAATGATTTAGATGAAGAAAGAAATAATGATATAGTGGAAAATTCTGATTCAGATTCTGAAGTAGAAAATTATTACGTGCATAATAATATAGTAAGGAATAGACATAATAATGTCAGAGAAACTAATAATTATAATCTACGTTCAAAGGAAATTACAATAGAAAATATTCCACTACCAAATAGACCTCTAGAGTATAGATCTAGAAATATAGTAGGATTTATCATAGGTCTGATTATCATGATCAAATTAATATGTTGTTGTTAGTGTATTAGAGAAGAAGGAAGAAAGAAAGAAAAAATCTATATTTCATCTATTATTATGTGAGATTATTGTGTTCAAGGAATGTTACAGAGAAGAAAGGATAGACTATGTAGACTAAAGATAATGAAGAAGATCAAAATCGTATATACGTGTAATATTGAATGATATAGGGGCCTAAACAGTCATCTATATCCGGTTTAGTCTCGCGGAAAAGTTCCTATGAAGATTTTTAATCTAATTGGTATGCACTCTTCGGATGTACCCAATATAGGACCGCTTTATGACTAGGATGAATAAAGCGCTTATTGCATCCTATTCAGAGACTAGGGATATCTCCGTGAAGAAGATATCAGAATGGAAATTTTTATTGAAAATATCTTCGTGATATTAATATAAATATTTTGAATAAAGTTTAGTCTAGCAATAATATAGTCACATATATTATTGGAGTGAAGATTATCTCTGTGTGAAGAATTTAGAAGATGGATGAACACATAATTTAGAAGACATTATTCAAGAGAAGCTTTTATCAAGATTATATATTATTATTATGATTCGACTTCTTTCTTCCGGAAACTTATTTAGAAACATGATATATTTTAAGAAAGGGAGAAATGTAAAAGTTCAATTTCTCAACTTTTATGTTCCTTTTAAATATATCATGTTATTTATTTATATTTATGAATGAATATTTGAATAATAGTGGACTTTAAATTCATTCATAAATATCGAGCTTCAACACTTATTTATTTTAATTGATAAATTTCAATATCATTTTATTAATGACTTTTACGCTAAATAAAATTAATGAAACAATAAAATCGCGTAAACCCTTTAATTCTTAAGAAGATAAAAGAACGGGTTGAAGCTAGAATAAGGGTCAGTCAGCCAGACATGATAGCGCAAGATTGATCGTCTCATATTGAAGTCTACAAGAGCTGAGAAGACAAGAAATCAACTGAAGAAGTCAACTAAAATCTCTAGCCATAAAGGTGGAGGTAAAATAAATCTCTAGCCATAAAGGTGGAGGTAAAATAAATCTCTTGCCATAAAGGTGGAGGTAAAATACATTCTTCGAGGATCCAAAAGAAAGGTCAACGAATAGAAGAACCAACATGAAGCTCTAAGAGAAACCTCTAATTATTTGGTGGAAGCCTAATACATTTCGTCAAGAACTTTGAAGTGAAGAATCGTCGTGAACTCATCGAAACTTCCTCCGAAGAGAAATTTAACTCGATAAGCTACGCTACCATTAAAAGCTTATATGTCTTATAGGATAAATCATTAACATAAAATTAAGGAATTAAAGAATTTATTAACTTATAAAATATTTCTTTCATCCCATAAGTTATAAATATCTTTAAAATATATATATATATATATATATATATATATATATATATATATATATATATATATATATATATATATATATATATATATATATATATATACATACATATATATATAACGTTATCCGGGTAGAAAAGAGATTTGAAAGTTTTCTTTATGAACTTTAATTCCTCTCCAAGGGAGACAGAGGAACAAATTTTTAATGCTCTGATACATTGTGATGCAACAATTCTCACTTTTGTATGAAGAGAACGTGCGGAACACCAATGTATATATGAGTTTGAGGACATGGGTTTTCTAACACCAGAAAAAACCGGGCCAATATTTACATTACTTACATCGATAAGGATGTCCAAAAAGGAATTTCTATTGCTTATTATCTTTTCCAGAGTAAATTTTATTGATGAAATTTTATTGTTTAAATTTTCTGAAAACATTTGAGGATCCAAGGTGATAGGCAATATAGCAAAAATGTCATCAACATTTAAACACCAACCTATCTATATATTACGAAGAGAAACGACAGAAAAAACAAATTTTAATTCCCATTCCATAAAGAGAATGTCCAAAGTAGGGGAGAGAGGTGAGCCCATGCTGAAACCGAACTTCTGTCTATAATGCTTTTTTTCAATTTCGGAATAATTTTTAATGAGAGAAGTTCGGTTTAAGCATGGATTCACCTCTCTCCCCGATATTCCTCTCCACACCATTACGGACCCACTACCGTAGGGTGGTACCTGATTCATAGTACACGCCACGAATTACTCATTACGTCGTCGCAGACTCTAGAATGTCTGTCGGAGCCGTACAGATTGAAGTGGGACTCGTTCGTAAAGTGAACATGTGCCCAGTCCTCCTGTTGCCAATGCGGGTGTTTACGAGCAAAATGGCAAACCTTACTCTAAGGTGATCCCTGGTGATGGTGGACCTCTAGCGGTCCTCCATGGATGGTACCCATGCTCTGCGAGTCGTCGGCGAATGGTATCCATGCTCACACGGGTATCATCCACAATATGTAACTGGGTCTAATGGTCACGTGGTGTGTCATGTCAATCACGTCTTGCCCTCGGTTTATATAAAGAAATATCCGATAAGCCTTAGTTTTTGAGATACAGGGTGATAAAGTAAATATGTTGATAGTATAAAATTTAAGTATTTTAAATTGAATTTTGAGCAGGACAATATGTAATTGAATTTTTTTGACAATAGATACAATAAGGAATTAAATAAAACAATAGACAGAATAAGAAATTAAATTATAACTAAAAGGAAGAAGTTTCTGTAAGGTAATATAGAATATAGTTTGTCAACGTAAACATTACTTT
>SEYY01023380.1:10000-17890 GCA_009176605.1 Armadillidium nasatum
AGAAACTACATCAAAACTAACAGGGTTGTATGCATAGAAATCTAATGTTTTTATATTCTTTGCGAAATGTTCGGAATTTTTTATATGTGAGGTGGAGATTTTTCCTATCAGATGTTTTAATTGATTGGCTAACCGTTTTGATAAGTTATAAGTTACACAGTTTACATTAGAGATAATGGGTCTGAGTGGAATGTTTGATTTGTGTATCTTTGGAATTGCATAAAATTGAGATAAATTCGGTAAATAGGAAGTGAGGGTTTTTTTTAAGGTCTTTGTGGTCGGTTAATATATTGCTTAATTTATTATTAAAGGTGTTTTGTGAGTTTTTTAATGGATTTTTATTGCAAATGGAGTATATATTTGTGCCATTTAATAATGTAAGGGATTTAGATATATAGTCAGTTTTATTTTGAATTACTATATTATTTCCATTATCAGATCGGGATATTATAATGTTATCGTTATTTTTTAAAGTTTTTAGAGCTTCAATAGTGACTGGGTTAAAAAAATAATCTAATCACATTATAATCAAAAACATCAGACTATGAAATGAATGCCACGGAAAGAACATTGCTGGGATACGGCCGATCATTCTCAATAAAAAACCATGACCTCCTGGATCGACTTGGTGAAGAACTTAACACAATGGAAAAAATTCACAAAAAAAGAGGACATCAATCAAGATTCTGTATGGCATACTGTTACAGTTAACTACAGCAAATGTAAGTAAATAAAATATCCCAGACGATTTTATAATGCTCTAAAAATTTTAAAAAATAACGACCACTCCCACGGAAGCAATAGTCATTCCATAGGAAATCAAAGAAGTACGACCACAAATCCGACCAGATTGCGATACCGAAATGCCATAAACGTTTCATTTCAATAGGAGGGGGTTTTTCCTGCGGAATACTTGAAGAGATAGAAGAGGATACAGAATTAAGAAGGTGATCGGAGGAACCCAGAGGAGGAAAGAGCTTAACAGAATAAGGAGAAGTATTTGAAGTTAGAAAAGGTCTCGAATGTTGATTCATCTCTAAGACGATCAGGGATACGAGTAGAAAGCTGCACAAGCTGCTGAAGGTCTTTTTGGATAGCGAAATGAATATCATGTTCACCAGCTGTATCATGAGAACTCGAAGTAAGCCGTTAACGGTGGTGAACAATGAAATCACCTAATATGATGATTTCAGAGAATGAAGAAGAAAGAATGTATCATAAATTCTTCGACTTTTTAAACTCCGAAATCTATTTCGGAGTTTAAAAAGTCGAAGAATTTATGATACTCGGTAGAATTAGGATATAAATAAACAAAACAAATGGATTTAGTCTTAATAATGGCAAGAGTGCCTGAGCCATAAAGTGGAAAATTTAGAAGGCTCCAAATTTAAGAATAAAAATAAAAGGTGAGGTCTAGAAGAAGAGAGGTGATGTTCAACAAAGTGGAATTGGAGAGAAAATCTCGAATGTTTCAGAAATTAATGAAAAAAATAGACCGTTCATCAGGACAAGCCGGCAGCAGAGTCCTGGTGACATCAATGCCATCACCGGAGTCCTCAAACTCACAAGTGGTGACAGGGGAAAATGTGGTCGGAAGTCGTCCCCGGTGCTTTTCCGAGGCTACTGTTGTTGACGCCATCATTATTAATTTCCTTTTTTTAAAGAGGTTGTGTGACTGTAATAATGTATTATGTGTGTGAAGGAGAGTCTACTCCATGTAGGAAAAGGTGGAGATAAGCTCGAAAGGGAGCGAACCATTGGATCCCATATACCCAGTGGGAGTAATCTCATCGACTCGGGAGCGCTTCTTCAATCCCCAGTATATATATATATATATATATATATATATATATATATATATATATATATATATATATATATATATATATATATATATATATATATATATATATATAGTGTATGTGTGTTCGCGAGCGCGAGCGTGTGAATATATTGATTCAAATCGAAAAACCGATGACTAAATCCGAAATATTCTTATTATTTTATTGTCCGTATGGTGTGACTGTGTGAACTTTAAAAAAAAAAAAAAAAAAAAAAAAAAAAAGCTCTCAAAATTGGCAATCATGGGATTTACTAATATTATAATATATATATATATATATATATATATATATATATATATATATATATATATATATATATATATATATATATATATATATATATATTATATATATATATATATATATATATATATATCGCATATGTGCGCAATGATGTTTTCTGTTATCGTGTCTCTAATTTGGAGTCTTCTGAATTCTCTACTTTATGGCTTAAACTTTCTTGCAACTCTACGGCTAAATTCATGTATTCTGTTTACTTATCTCATAACTCTACTGACTATTCAAAATTCTTCGACTATCTTACCTCCAAAATAGAACACTTTCTTTCTTCTTTTCCTTTCTCCAAAATCATCATTTTGGGTGATTTTAATGTTAACCACCGCCAATATCTTTCATCTAATTCTCATGATCCAGCTTGTGAACTCGCCTACCAATTTTCTATCCAGAATAACCTTGAACAGTTGGTGAAACTCCCTACCCGTATCCCTGATCGTCTTGGTGATGAACCCAACATACTTGATCTTTTCCAAACTTCTTATCCTTCTCCTTATACTGTTAAATTCTTTCCTCCTCTGAGTTCATCCAACCATTTCTTATCTCTGTATCTTGTCTTGTCTCTTCAAATCTACCGCAAGAACGGCTCCAGCTTTCGTCGAGGAGACGTTTTTGGCATTTCGATGCTACTAACTGGTCTGACTTACCTTTGTACTTTTCTGATTTTCCATGGAATGATTAATGTTTCCGTGGGAGGGGTTCCTAGGAGTGTGCAGAGCGCATAACCGAGGTGATTCTCTCTGGCATGGAGACATACACTCCATATTCTTTCCTTCTACTAAACCTAACAAACCTTGGTTTAACTCTGCTTGTTCTGGTGCTATCCGTCGCAGGGATGCTGCCTTCAGGGACTACTGTCGTCTTCAAATTTCAGAAACTCATGCAACTTATAATTCATTCCGAAATCGTGCAAAATCTATTTTTCGAGATACCTAAAACTCTTTTCTCCTCCGCAAATGCAATAATCTTTCTGGCGTTTTGCAAAAAAATGTCAACTCTAACTTTTCTTCATCCTCTTTCCCTTCTCTTGTTTCTTTGACAGTTCAACTGTCGCTTGGTCTTTCTCTAAAGCTGAACTCTCTGCTCAAACTTTTGCCTCCAATTCAACATTAGACGCTTCCGGAGCTGTTCCTACTCCTTTAACCCCTTCCAACTCATTTATGCCAAAAATTAGAATTTCTTCTAAAGACTTCTGTTCTGCTCTCTCTGAGCTTCACATTCAATATATATATATATATATATATATATATATATATATATATATATATATATATATATATATATATATATATATATATATATATATATATATATATACACAAGCAGACTTAACACTTAAACTGAGTATGGTCCTGATGGTATCACTCCTTTGGTTCTCAAAACTGTACTTCAGAGGTTGCACCCTGCCTTGGTAAACTATTTTTTTCTGTCTTTCTACTTCAAACTTCTCTTCTTGCTAGAAACGTGCACTCATTCTGGCTATGCCGAAGAAAGGGAACCCATCTCAACCTTCTTACTACCGTCCAATTTCTTTAACGTTTGTTCTTTCTAAAGTTTTCGAATCTATCCTTAACAAGAAGATTTGGAAGCATTTTAATTCTTCTAATCTTATTTCTTATCGCCATTATGGCTTTCGTAAGAAACACTCTACTTGTGATCTTCTTTCCCTTCTCCTCTCTGACTCTTGGTCCTCTGCTCTTCGGTATTTCGGTGAATCTTTTTGTTGTCACGCTGGACATATCGAAAGCTTTCGATAGAGTCTGGCACAAAGCTTTGATTTCCAAACGTCCCTCTTTCGGAATCTATCCTTGTCTCTGATTTCCTTTCTGGTCGTTCTATAGCAGCTGTTATAGACGGCCACCGTTCATCCTATAAATCTATTAATGGTGGTGCTCCTCAAGGATCTGTCCTATCTCCGACACTTTTTTTACTTTTCATTAATGATCTTCTTTCTATTTCTTCATTTCATATCCACTCCTATGCTGATGACTCCACCCTTCATTACTCTTTTCATTTTGAAAGGAGCCTTTCCCAACAACAGTTAATAGACGCAAGGAGGGTGGCCTTGGAGCAACTAACCTCTGATCTATCTCTCATTTCAAATTGGGTCAGAGAAAACATGGTCGTTTTTAATGCCTCTAATACTCAATTCTTCCATTTCTCTACTCGAAACAATCTTCCACACAAATATGATATCTCCTTCGAAAGCACACAATTAAAACCTTCATCCCTCCTTAAGATTCTTGGTGTTTCTTTTTCTCGTGATCTTTCTTGGAAATATCACATTATTTCTCTTTCTAAATAAGCTTCTAAGAGGTTGGGTGTTCTAAGGCGACTATAGCATTTCTTTACTCCAACCCAGTTGCTGGCTCTGCATAGGGGGTGTTGTTCGCTTCTGTATGGAGTACGCCTTACACATCTGGTTGTTGAACTCATTCCGCTCACTTTGAGAAGGTGGAGTTTAGGACTTTTCGTCTTATCAACTCTCCTGCTCTCACTAATTCTCTCCTGTCTCTTTATGGCCTTCGAATTGTTGCGTCACTCTCTTTATACTATCGCTATTACAATGGAAATTGCTCTTCTGAACTCTTTCGTCGCATAACTCCTTCATTGAGAAAGGCTCGTGAGACTCGTCTTTCTACACAGTCTCCTCCTTTCTCTATCCAACTATCTGACCACAGACTTAATCGCTATGCTCAAGATGGAGGAACAGAGTTTTTGAGGCATTGAAAATTGCTCGAAGGTCAAGATAGTTAATTGCCCTTGGGAGGAACGTCTTTCAAATTATAAGAAGTTATGAAGGGTATGTCAATGTCCTAGGAGTGGATATGTGATGAATTTGTAGGAGAAGGTCATTAATGAAAAGTAGGAAAAAAGTTGGGTATAGGACGTTCTTGTTCTCGCTCCATTCAGGCTGGAGACAACGAGTATCAGGAGTATAAAATTTATATTTCTATTGCATTCATTAATTTTTAGTTTCTTCTTGCACTGGCACTTTCCTTAATATATTTTATCCTTTTTTTTACTCACTCCATTCCACTCATTTCACACTCATCAGACTTTCAACTTTTGCCATTATGGCGTTTGATATATCTGACGTAATAAAGTCTATGGTAACACTTTGCTATGCTCCTTCTTGACCGTTTTTATAGGTACTGAAGTACAGTACCACTTTATTCTGAATGATAACTCACTCATTTGCCATTTTTTTTAAGATTACAGAATCTACTTTTCAAGCTCATTTGCTATCGCATGCGTTCAAGCCACCATCTTGAATTTTTCGACATGACGTCATAAATAACTAAATATCAGATTGAGCAGATTTCGAACAATCCTCATCGTCATCTTCAAAACCAGGAAACCAGGATACGAATGTATGTTCGTCGGTCGAGTTCGAGGATTCAGATTTGCGTCCTTTTGGAATGGGTGGAATAAGAAGCTGTCGGTTTTTTTTCTGGCCAGAGTAGATTTTAAAAAATAAAGTTAAATATGCTAATTTGAACAATACTTTAAAAGTACTATCTTTTACTTTTTAAAAACATTTTATTTCTAATTAACTCTATTTACGTAATTATCATTGACAACATTATTTTTTAAAACAATTATAATTTTCAAAATCTGACGGTGTTATAATGTAACACACATCATCTCACTTTGCTCCCTTTTAATGGAAAAGTAATTATTTTCATTGTATTATTTTTAAAAATAATTTCATTATGTAACACACCAAATTATGAACTCCAGCGTGGTTTATGCGTGTACCTAAGAGAAAGCATGCGCCCTATCCGGTAAATACCTGGCATGAATCAATGAGACTGCACAATATTATCTAATTGTTTCAACGTATCATTACTACAGTACGTAAAATTATTAAGTCCTAATTTGAAAAATAGAAAAAATTATTACGCCATACCAAGGTTAAGATGGTACACGATTACGCTGTGTTATTATGCAAGGTTTCATCATTACGACATTCCAGCGTTACGTGTCATTAAGTCATTATTATATCATCATCATCATCACCATTATGAAACACTAGGTCAATGCAACTGCGTAGCATTTAGTTACCCTTACGTCACCGACAACTCCTGTACACAACATTAATCCATTAATATAATGAAACTTTTAAAATTATGTTATCAGTGTGCCTGTGTAATTATATACCAGCGTATACAATAATTGTATAATTGTATACGTTTCATACATCAAAATTATCATGACATAGAATTTGTCAATCATTTTCCAAATTACGAAAATATGTTTTTATATTCAGATACTTTTTCTAATTCTAGTTCGACGGGCAGAAAGAGACTGCAGAGAATTAGTGAGAGTGAAAAAGTTAATAAGACAAAAAGCTCTAGACTCCACCTTTTCGAGGAGAGCTGTATGAGTAGAACCACTAGATATGAGAGGTGTATTTCATACATGGGCGATCAACACCTCTATAAAGAACGAGCAACTGGGGTGGCGTGGAGAAATTATGATCTCGTTCCAGAACACTTTAACTCTTAGAAGCTTGTTCAAAGGTGATATTTCCATGAAAAATCACGAAATAAAGGAAAACTGTAAATATAAAGACAGATGAAAGTTTAAGTTGTGTGTTTTCGAAGAAGATATCATAATTGTTTGGAAGGTTGTGTCGAGTAGAGAGATGGAGGAACCAAACTTTTGAAGCATTGAAAACGATCATGCTTTCTCTGCCCCAATTTGAAATGCGAAAATTTTCGCATTTCAAAAAATAGGAGAAATAATAGCTCGATGATTACGATTCTATCGTTATTTAATTGCCTATGGAAGGAGTGTCTTTCAAATTGAAAGGAGTAACGAATTTTGGAGTCATCGGCGTTGGAGTGGATAGGTTATGAAATAATAAGGAGGAAAGTCATTAATGAAAAGTAGAAAAAGATTTGGGGATAGGACAGATCTGTGAGAATCACCAATGTTAATAGATTTAAACAACGACAGGAAAAGAAACCAGAGAGAAGGGTAGATTCCGAAAGAAGGAAGTCAAGAAATCAAAGGTCTATGACAGATCGTATCGAAGGCTTTCGAAATGTCCAGTGCGACAGCAAAAGACTTACCGAAATGCTTACGTGCGAAGGGGGGGCCAAGGGTCAGAGAAAAGGGAAAGCAGATCATCAGTACAGCTTTTTTTTACAAAAGATATACTGGCGATTAGAGATAAAATTAGAAGAATTGAGATGTTCCCAAATCTTCCCGATAAGAATAGATTCGAAACCTTTAGGAAAAATGAGGTTAATGAAATGGAACTATAGATGGAGAGTTGATAAGCATCCTTCTGTTTTAGCCAGACTAAATGATCTCACGTTTACAGCATGAGAAGAAAGACAGACGAAATAGTGTACCAAGACAAGATACAAGCACAAAAACAAAAGTTTCGAGAACCTCAAGAGAGATATTATCAGGACCTTACGTTTTCTTAGTGTTAAACTAAGAGAGAACAAAAATGAAGGTGTTTAAAAGAAATTAAAATTTTATGCGTAAATGAGTTGGAGGAGTCTGAATCATCTAAGACAAAAGTTTGAGAGAAGAGTTCAACCTTTGCAGATGGCTAAACTGTTAACTGATACATTGCCTCAGAGCAGATGGCTAAACTGCAGGTTTGCCCTGAGAAAAACTAGAGGAAGGAAAGAGGAAGAAGTAAAGTTAGAGTTGATATTTTTTGCAAAATGCTAAAAAGGGCGAGAGCATGAAGAACCAGAAAGATTATTTCATTTAAGAAGGAGAAAAA
>SEYY01023381.1:0-5000 GCA_009176605.1 Armadillidium nasatum
TATATATATATATATATATATATAATATATATATATATATATATATATATATATATATATATATATATATATATATATATATATATATATATATATACTATATATATATATATATATATATATATATATATTACCAGGGATTAGAAGCTTATGAAGAGGAAGGCTTTGTTTTTCGAGAGGAAGTTTACTCATCCAACACTCTAAATCAATATCGTGAAAATTCTTTCTGGTAAAAGAAAAATTTTCTTTATTTCCTTCTTCTGGCTTGAGTTCAAAATCACCTTCTGGAGCAAAATTCCTTAGGCTCCAATTATTGGGTGTACCAAAAGTTTCTCTTGACGCAGGATGCGAAGGAAAGATTCTCAAGTCATCCACGTGTAGAGTTCTCAAAGAACTTGTTCCCGATTCCGAATCCAACCTGGAATCATGAGATCCAGATGTTTGATCCCATTTATCGAAGGTTTCGTTTATTCTTTTAATAGGTTTTGAAGATGATGATTCTAAGGAGTGAATAGATAATGTCTGTAACTTTTTAGGAAAGTTAGAAGTAGTTTTTAAGTCGTAATTAAACGAAGTATGTACGAAATGCGGAACTTGACTTAAAATTTCATTTAAACTCTCGCTTTTCCTTCTTGCCTTTTTCTTTAAAGAATTAATTCTTATATTATTTTTAAAAGACTCTAGATATTCTACTCGATTTATATAAGAGTTTGTAGAGTCTTCATAAGAATAACTTGAAAGGCTACTATGTTCGGAAGATGACAAGAATATTTGAGAAGTTTGTCTTAATACATCGCTCTCGTTTTCAGTCTCCTGTAGTTGGATGGAAAAGACTTGATTCTCTGAGGGAGATATTTTATTGCAAAATGAAAATAAAGCTGATAGAGAAGATCTTCTTCTAAGAAGGCTACGATTTCTATTAAGTTGTTCCAATATTTCGGATGAATCTTCATCGATACTTCCAAAAGAATCACTTTCGGAATTTTCGAACTTCCCATCATCAGTAGTTAGTACAGGGAGTGTTGGTCTGATAACTTGATGGTTCTGCTCTTCTTTACTCTTCTTTTTCATCATAGAACGTCTGTTATCCATTAGGAATTATACTCACAAGGTATGTCATTATGATTAAGTTTTCCATAGCTTAAACTGAATGCAAATTTAATAGCGTATAAAGATGTTTATATCGAAAATCCATTTTGAGGATTTGATCATATCTGAGTTTATATATATATATATATATATATATATATATATATATATATATATATATATATATATATATATATATATATATATATATATATATATATATATATATATATATATATATATATATATATATATATAATGAAGAGCAAAATTAACGCACCACTTGGAACAAACGTCTAATAGGAGGATACTGAAACATACAAAATGGGTAATAACATTGTTAATATATGAGCACATGGTAATATATAATGGGAATAATGTGGTGCACCACCGTGGGAACCCCCGGGATCCTGGGACACCGTGGCATATAAGTAAGGGTGCGGTGCAAACCTGCAGGGTGTATGTGCATTCCACCTGTCAGTGGCTGTCAGTACCTTGTGTGGCCTCCCCTTGCACGTATGACAGCTAAACACCGTTGATGCATGTTGCTGGAGATGAGGTCCTGGATTGTTTCCTGTGATAGTTCCTCCCATAGTGTACAACCGTTTGTCGCAGGTCGTTAAGGCTGTGTGGCTGATGCTGTAGCCGTCGCAGCTGCCTTTTCAGTGTGTCCCACGGATTTTCAATGGGGTTTAGGTCGGGACTGTACGCGGACCAGTCCAATGTTAGAATCCTTACCGTATTGAAATAATCACCAACTTGCGGTCTGGCGTTTTCCTGCATGAGGACGAAGGCTTCACCGATGTTTGAGCCAAATGGTGCGACGGTACGGTTCGAGTATGTCAGTTATGTATCGTTGCCCGGTTAGGTACCCTGCATCAAAGACGTGTAACTCCGTTGCGGGCATGGAAAGATATACCATCCCAAACCATAACGGACCCACCACCGAAGGGGAGTATCTCTTGCATTGTGCAAACTGCATAGCGCTCATGACGCCTTCGATAAACCCTGAAAAGTCCGTCGAAGCTGTGTAGATTGAATCGGCACTCTTCTATTAATAGGATACTCACCCAATCCTGGGTTCGCCAATTCAGGTGTTGTTGTGTGAAAGCCATCCTTGCTCTTCGGTACTCTCTGGTGAGCGGGGGCCCTCTTGCCGGCCTCCGTGGGTGGTATCCATGTTCCGCGAGGCGACATCGAATGGTATTCGTGATAACAAGGGTCTGATGGATAGCTTGCGGCTCGGCACGATGGTCATGTGGTGTTGCATGTCGATCGCGAGCTGCCATTAATCGTATATATCTGTCCTCTACGGCCGTTGTTGCCCGTGGCCTACCTTGGCCAGGCCCTTGGTGTGAGCATGTGTCAACTCGTACCTTTGTAAGACCCTTCCAATGGTTGTGTGGGAGACGCCGAACCGTCGGCCTAGTTGGCGTTGACCGTACCTTTTAGTTGCCAGTGTTGTGATTGCCAAACTCCGTTGTAACCTCTCTCCATATTACTTGCACAAACGTTAAAGGTTGAATACTCTCGATACCCGGCATACCCGTGACGTTACCTCTACTTCCGCGTCACTTACAGAATTTGGCTGGTTTGCCCTTTTACCGCATTTCGTCGATATCGCACCTACTCCCCATTCATCGATGTTAAACTGCACTATTTGGGTAGGTATGGGCACACACCTTCACACACAGGCACTCCCATTACCCTACAATGTCGTCGGGACTTCCCAACTGATAAACTGTAGATGGTGCGTTAATTTTCCTCTTTAGTATATATATATATATATATATATATATATATATATATATATATATATATATATATATATATATATATATATATATATATATATATATATATATATATATATATATATATATATATATATATATATATATATATATATATATATATATATACTAAAACAAAGTTTGACTGGCAAAAGAATTGTTGTTTATCACAGGCCATCAGAGATATACATAAATAATAAAGGAAAAAAATATATTCGATTTTGTAGCAGTACTTTTGCTTAGATACCAATAGCGTATTATAAAAACCAAGGCAACTAAACAACCAAAGAGTTAGAGAGAGGAGGGTGGAGGAAGGGGGGAAGGGGTAGGCGAGGGATATGATGTATGAAATGTCAGTTAATGAGCTACATTAATATTCTATGTTGTTTGAAATTAAATGTAAATATATTTTATCCGGTGTGCACACACATATACATACATACACATATGCGCATATATATATATATATATATATATATATATATATATATATATATATATATATTATATATATATATATATATATATATATATATATATATATATATATATATATATATATATATATATATATATATATATATATATATATATATATATATATATATATATATATATATATATATATATAATATATATATATATATATATATATATATATATACTATATATATATATATATATATATATATATATATATATATATATATATATATATATATATATATATATATATATATATATATATATATATATATATATATATATATATATATATAAAGTAGAGAGAGTATCAAAATGAAAAATAAAATAAATAAAAAAAAATAATAAAATGATATATAGTATGAATTTTTCTTTAATTTAATGCAAAAGAAAATGTATATAAAGGTACTTCTATCCAAAAAAAATTTTTATAACTAATATTTTTATAAAATGTTATTAATTTTTTATATAATGTTTAACTAATGTTTAATTTTATAATTATTAATGCTTATTTTTACATAATTATTACTAATTATATTTTGACAAATATATTCTTAGCATAGTAATTTAAGTTTATCCTTTATGATTTGAATGTCTATAAATTTCAAATTGTGTAAATCGTAGCGAGTATCATATGAATAATAAAATGTAACTTCGAATAATAACCGATACAACCTCTAACCTTGTTTTAATGCTTAGAAGGAAAAGCTGCTTTATACAATAAATAGTTTGTTCAAAGTAACTGAAAGTAGGTGAGTTTCAAACAACGAAAAGCTTGGGATTGAAGTAATTGTGATTTTGGATTTCTGCCATCAAATGAAGCTAGTCATAGGAGTCAGATAATATTAACATATACCACATAATCTGGAGGGAACAACAAACCATAGCTTCATAACAAAGACCCCACTAGATAATTAGTAACACCAAATATATATATATATATATATATATATATATATATATATATATATATATATATATATATATATATATATATATATATATATATATAATATATATTAAAGATTAGCTCTTTGCATGGTTTTAAGGACTGGGAACCTTTCAACCAGGTTTTATTCCATGTACAATTGCAGGAATGTCAAATTTCTGGAAATTGACTCCACCCTGCATCATGCGGGAAATGGTATATTGTATAAATATATATATATATATATATACATATATATATATATATATATATATATATATATATATATATAATATATATATATATATATATATATATATATATATATATATATATATATATATATATATATATATATATATATATATATATATATATATATTCGAATAAGATAAAATTAATGAGAAACCATAACAGACTAATTGAGATTCTCAGATGGAGGGTTCCATGGTCCACCTCGGAAAAATTTCTTAGTTACGGCAGTGAGTAGCTGAATCCTCAACTTTTATGCAGCGAGTAGCGAGTTAGTTTCTTTACTCACACATTAATATAATATTGGGCGAGTATGCTCGCAGCTAGTAAACTCCCAGTGTAATCGAGCTATTAACAGCCTAAATCATTGGAAAAATGTTATGTAATTTATAATCCTTTGTAATACCAAAACCAGGACTTACCAAAGTTAGTAGTGGGTTTGAGTTTTAAAAGAC
>SEYY01023381.1:10000-20000 GCA_009176605.1 Armadillidium nasatum
TATGAAAGTGATTTCAAAATCTCATATTCAAAAGTAAAGAAACGGTTATATTATCCTCAAAATCTAAATGTAAAAGTCATCTTCATAGACATATTCAGTGGTGTTTAGTCCCTCTACAAAGAGTATTTTCTAATCGAAGAAGCGTAGAATATTTCCTGTTCGGTATTGATTTATGAAAATTTTTAAAGTGATGACTATTTCTGAGTCATTTTCAGAATAAAGATTTAAATGTTAAACCTTATTATTTCATAATATAATCTTTTATAGCAGTTTTGAGTAAACGAAATGGTCCCATTTTAAATGTTAAGTATTTATGTAGTTTGCCATTATATATATATATATATATATATATATATATAATATATATATATATATATATATATATATATATATATATATATATATATATATATATATATATATATATATATATAACACTTTCTATTACGCTGTCCTTCCAACTCTCGCCCCAAACTCTTCTGGGGCATCATTTCTTTGAAGGATTCTGGACGAGACCGACTGCGGCAGGAAGCTTCATTAGCGAAGTGTGGCCGCCTCAACATGGGGTGGTCAGGGGGTGAGAAGGTAAAAAAAAAAATATATATATATATATATATAATATATATATATATATATATATATATATATATATATATATATATAATATATATATATATATATATATATATATATATATATTAGGGATGGAGCGATACCAAAATTTTTACTATACGATACCTAAAAATTACCAGATACCGATATAAAATATGCCGATACTATACCGATACCGATACTTCACTCCATCCCTATATATATATATATATATATATATATATATATATATATATATATATATATATATATATATATATATATATATATATATATATATATATATATATATATATATATATATATATATATATATATATATATATATTATTTAATTTTTTTTTTTTTTTTTTTCTAGGCTGCTCACAAGACTTTCCGTATTAAGATGAAGTTGGCAAAGAAAATGAAACAGAACAGACCTATTCCACCTTGGATTAGGAACAGAACTGGAAATAAAATTAGGTAAGAAAACTATACGCTTTGACTAGCTGTTTTTCATATCATTTTAAATGTTGAAGTATTTACGTAGTTTGCCATTACATATTCTCATACACCTTTGTGCTTAAAATTATAGCTTTCAGGAATAAATCTTCAATTTTAAATATTTTAAAATTGACTTAATGCATAACTTATTTAAAGTATTCTTCATTTACTTTAGTCTATCAGGTCCAGTTTATTTCAGTACTTAGATAATTAGTTAAATGCTCTTGATAAAAATTTATGGCCTTGTAGCCAACAACATTCTAAAAACAAATGTAAATATGGCTTTACCCTTTATTTATTTGTTTGTTGTTGATACCCCTGAAAGTCCAATTTTAGTTTTTTTAAATTATAATTTTGTATATTCTTATTTGCAGATATAACGCTAAGAGGCGTCATTGGAGAAGAACCAAGTTGAAGCTTTAAGTGTTCTTTGAAATCTTATGTTTTCTATATTTAATATAAGGTTTAATTGAACGACTTCTTTATTTCACAATACCCTATTATAATATATTAAAAAGGTTTAGAATAAAACTAATAATATAAAAATCTTTATTTTCTTTGGTTATGTAAATACTTTGATAAAACAAAACAAAAAATACTTATATAAAAATTGATAAAAAATTTCAAATTGATTGTAAACTTTTTATGTACAATAAGAGAAGTTCTTAACTTAAAGGAGTAGAAAATAAGTGTGTATAAAACTCGGATTCATTCATTTCACACTTGTACTTTTGAACCATTTCTTGAATTTTGAACTTTCTTCTCACGTGAGGAGGTTGATAACTAGAGGGGGGAAAATATTTTAAAAAGAGCCGACATTTATCCTTTGAAAAATGAGAATATTGGAGAAAAAGAAATTACCTGTCACTCTCTAGTCTTCTTCTTTTGCACATATTTAGCGCAGTTTGTCGAACAAGGGCTCCCAGTACACGTCTGCTGATAACTTGGCCATCCACTAAGGGTCCAGCAAGATTCAATCTGAGGAATTAAAATGGTTACATTATAAATACATTCGAGATAAAGAAAAAGTTTAAACATTTTTAATTGACTAACTAAAGGAGTATTTTAATGTTCAAAACAGGAATAAATTGAATGTTCCCTAGAGAGCTGTACTCTAATAGAAGACATTGCTTTCCTAGGGCAACTATTAGTCCAACTGTCAATTTTTGGTTAAATGGGGAAAAAAAATTTAAGGGTTACACGTACAGCATAATTCTTCATAACTTTTATCTTTAAAAAACATATACTGGTGCCAATCCTCGGCATAAAATTGGAACAATTATCCACGTCCAGTTTTTTAATCATGATCTGTTTTAAAGCACACTTCTATTGCAGTTTGGGGAAGTTTTTTTTTAATAAACCTTCACTCACCTAGTATTTCCTGTAATACCTTCCTATATAAACACATTTACATTATCAATATTTTTTTACCTTTTATACTCAAAATGTTTAAAAATTAATTCTCTGTATACATAAGAGTATATTATATACTTATTGAATTATTTCACAAAACTTAAATGAATACGAATGCTAAAGTGAGGTGCTGTACACCCTCAATTTTTTTTTTCATAACTGCTAATAATAAAACTGAACCTATCTATATCCTTCAATAAATATGTTCTGAGAAACTTTTATGTAGTTCATTCCCAAAAGCACCGCCCAAACTCGAAAGGCCATATACATTCATGATTTGAAATTAAATTCTGATGCAAAATGTCAAGCAGTCAAGTAGAAATTTCATTAAACTTGACAACCTTCTTGAGTATAGCAAATTCTTCTTTTCCTTTCAGCAAATGTATGCTTGACACGTTAACAAGTAACAAGTTATAAGCCTTAATTTTTAAAGTGGTTTCCATCTTTTCAACTTCATTATATTTAATCATTATCTAGACTTAGATTCTCTGCTACTCAATACTATCTGTTAGAATGTATATTGTTTACTTTGACAATAGTTATATAGAATCAAATTATAATTATTATTTTTTCTTACTTGGTTAGCTGTCCATCAAGGTTCACTCTGAAAAGACCGTTGGCCAGAGGATGGATAAAAATTACATATATTGGAATAGATTTTTCCTTCATATTTGGAGACTCCAAACCTGTTGAGGTTATGGAGAGGAAATCATCTGAAAAAATGAGAAATGCAATGTTCAGGAGGATACCTAAATGCCCATCATTTGATACAACCTACTACGAGTTAATAATATTTACAAATGTCCAACAACTGATAAGGCCTAATTTGGACTTGTATATTCTAAGAACTACTTTACCTGATAAATATCTTTAATGGTTTTAGTTAATTTATCACAATCTTCATTGACTGAAGTTTCTATAATATAACACAATAAATAACTTCCAAACATCAGAATCAAAATAAAATACTAACTTCTGGGAAATACTTGTGCATCATCTAAAGATTCTAACCAAACGACGAACATTCGATGATTAGGCAACACTTGGGTAGAAGGTTGGCGCCCAAATCGTCGACTTTTACTATCACTGCCACCGCCCCCTGATACCTATAAAAAAAAATGTTCCAATAACGACGACGTAAGCAGGTCTTTAATCAAAAATGGTTCAAAAGCAATTAATTTAAGTAATATTTATTTATAAAAATGTGTTTCTACTCGTGTCCTGCATTAAAAAACAAATTTCAGACGTTTAGTGAAGAGGATGTTGATTTTTATAAAGCATCGAAGATGTGAACAGGGCATTTAATGTTAATATACATATTTATTTACCTGAGAGGTGTGCGATGAGAGAGACGATCCCTCTGGTTCAATTTCAAGAGGCGGAAGTGAATCTGATCTTTCACTTCCGGCGATGGAGCCTCCTCCAGAAGCGCTTTCCAGACACATAGAACCTTAAAAAATATCAAAATACCCAAAATTAAATTTTACTGTCAAATGTCAAGCAGCCAAGTAGAAATTTCATTAAGCTTAACAACCTTTGAGTATAGCAAAGTCTTCCGAGCCTTTCATTCTAACTTCGTTATATTTTATAATTTTAATTTTGATAAATAATAATAATAATAATAAATAATAAAAAAAAAAAAAAAAAAAATAAAGAAAAAAAAATTTAAAAAAAAACAAAATAAAAAAAGGCCTTGATAATTAAATTAGTTAGAATGTAAATATTTTTTCAGTTATTTTATAATATACTATATATATATATATATATATATATATATATATATATATATATATATATATATATATATATATATATATATATATATATATATATATATATATATATATATATATATATATATATATATATATATATATATATATATATATATCTCGAATATATTAAATAAAAAATAACGATTATAATGGAAACTTTTTTTTTTTTTTTTTTTTTAAATATTGCCGTCTATACTACATAGTACTATAATATTTAACTATTAAACTGAAAACTAACCTGGATGGAGGTGCATACCAGAGGACATTCCTTCAGAGGATGTGGCACCTTGCGAACCTGAAGACGATGCTGTGGGAGGCGTTAGTGATGGGATGATGAAAGCCAATTCAGACAGGGCATCAGCCCAATATAAAATATGTGTTCTTCCACTGTAAAAAGCCCCATTCCTACCTTCATCTATTTCTGAAAATAGAAACAAAAATGATAAATATTATTATTACTATTATTTAATAAATTTAATATTTATAAAATAATGTTTTGATGATTCGTCATTTTTTCATTCAACACCACACAAAACTAACCACATTTAACATCTCGGATTACTTTTAATTTCATCAACATTATGTATGCTCTTGCCAGGAGCTATTTCTATATCCAAAAATTTTATTGATGTATATTTATTATATTTATTTTATTCGGAAAGTTTTACAGTTTTTAATAGAGTTCCTCTCTAATTACATTTCAAAACCATCAAATAAAAATAAGAGCATAATGAACACCGGGGAAAGCTAGTAAAAAAAAAATATATATATAAAGAAAACTAATATATCTAAGTTTACACAATGACAAAAAAATACCAATGTTGTTCAATAAATATATATATTATCTTCTTAAGATCCTCCTCTAACCATTCCCATCAGCATAAAGGCTAAAAAAAAAAATTCTCAAGACATAAAATTTACCTTCTTCATCAAAAGGAGGTTGTGATGATACAAAAGAAGTCGAAATATGTCCAGTCCATCCAGGATGCTTATGAACGTTAACTGTCCACCCAAGACCAGCTAAAAATTCAAGGAAGTGCTCGTCTATTTCTCCATCAGGTCCCTGCATTCAAATAATAGGGTATGGTGAAAGAAAAATAATAATAATATGACTTGCAGGCTCATGGTTTAAAATTTAAACAGTTAGCCTGACACAAGGTATATCCAGTCTATTTTTTAATATTTATTATACACAAGTAACTACAAGCGAGTCCAATAAGCAGTCCACTCATTTTTTTTCACATTCTGTACCAAACGTACTACACTTATACTCACAAAAATATTTAAATATAACAATAATAACTTATCAGTTCACAATATTTTTAAAAAAGCGTTAGTACTTTGTGAACCTCAACTGTATATTCAAGAACTGTTTCTCTATAAAGGAGCCAATAATAAGTTACTCACAACATTGGAAAGAATATCTTCAGCGTTCGCCTGTCCAGCTTTCACATAAAATATGTGAATCGTATCAACTGTTCTGTTGTTTGTATTATCAAGGCAGTCTAAATCTTTTGTGAAGCCTGCTTGACTTGTATCCAATGTAACCAAGTGTGGAGTTTGACGACTTGGCTACCCTGCAATATATATATATATATATATATATATATATATATATATATATATATATATATATATATATATATATATATATATATATATATATATATATATATATATATATATATATATATATATATATATATATATATATATATATATATATATATATATATATATATATATATATATATATATATATATATATATATTCCAACTTGAAGCAATACACGCCATTTGAAACATACAAGTTTTAAGAGGAAAAAAATAGAAGGAAGCGAGTTCCAGATTTTAACAGTAGAATACAGGCAAGAGTGAGAATAGGTATTAAATTAGGGGACAAAGAAAATATTAGTGTACATATAGGCGAGTTGCACGAGCCCTCCTCAAAGGAGGAGATATGCTACTAGAGAAAACTAGAGCATAAGAAAAGTACTGCAACAGTTCGAGGGCAAAAAAAAAAAAAAAAAAAAAAAAAAAAAGAAAAAAAAAGATGATGATTGGAGAAAGAGAGAGTGTGTGTGAGTGGAACCACCTCTGACTCCAGGTTTAACCGCTATTCTCAATCGTACATGCACTTCACTGGAAATATTTGAAACACTTCCTATATATATATATATATATATATATATATATATATATATATATATATATATATATATATATATATATATATATATATATATATATATATATATATATATATATATATATATATATATATATATATATATATATAATAAAATTAATGTCTGCTATTGGACTTGAACAAGCAACCTTTAAGATGGTAAGTTCTTTCGCGCTGACCACTAGGCAACGGCGGTTCAAAAGGAAATCGCATTGGAACTGCTCATGATCTACAGTCATGACTTACTATCTTCGAGTCCAATAGCAGACATAATTTTCTATATTAAAATAGTCTGTGAGAGTTATAGGAGACTTTAAAAAAAAAAAAAAAAAAAAAAAAAAAAAAAATAAATAAATAAATATATATATATATATATATATATATATATATATATATATATATATATATATATATATATATATATATATATATATATATATATATATATATATATATATATATATATATATATATATATATATATATATATACCTGAAGGGCTTCGAGGGAGAGGAGTCCAAAATGAGAGAGGAGAAGTCTTGCTGTCTGAAACTCTTGACAAAGGGGTGGTGGAAGGCATTCAACTTCGATATCAGGATATTTGGTTTTCTGAGATTCAATCTGACGTTTGGCTATCTCTTCAAAAGCAATCTTTAAAAGAAATATTAACGAAGATTTAATTTTATTGTTTTAAAGTTAATAAAATGAAAATATAATTTAGGAATTCAAATTAATTTATTTTAAAAAAATATATATATATTTTTTCTTCTTCTGTTACTAAGAGAGAAAGTATCATTAGTTCTTATTTTAATGTATTTATAAGAGTTTTAAAAGAGCGACAGTCACACACACAAATGATGCACATACTTTGCTCCTAAAAAAAAAAAGAAAAAAGAAAAAAAAAAAAAAAAAAAAAAAAAAAAAAAAAGGAAACGGACAGAAAATTTCACGTTCCCAAAACTTGATTACATCATACTGAGATAAATATAAATTATACTTCTGTTTAAAATCGCTTAATTAAGAAACTTTCAGAGACCAACCTATACTTATTTAAATCTTCTTCAAAATTGTTACTATGATGCACAAAAAAAATTTTTTTTTTTTATTATTTATTTATTTATTCCGGTGATTTCAACCAATCATTTAAGAGTGTTTGATTTTACTACAGGATAATTATGACAACAGAAAAAAAAAATAATGAAATTTAATAACATCCTTAATTTCAGAAAAAAATAATAACGATTTTTAAATTATGTAATTAAATTTAATATAGAGCATTCAACACCATTTAATTAACTAGGATAAATTAAACAATAATAATTTAGTTTAAAGAACTCTTTTTATCCTCATACCTGATGATCAAGAATTTGAAGCATTTTTTCATGTTCGGACGCCATCTTTTCGTCACTGGAAATCACCTGCTCTAAAGATGGGATTGACTTATCTCTGAAACATAATAATAATAATAATAATAATAATAATAATAATAATAATAATAGTTCTACTAATGATTATAAATCTTACGCTTTGCACATGGGTATCCTATCAACACTTTCGGGAAAATATTTGTGAGCAATGTCGCACTTGACGCCGACATCATTCATAGGTAGAGGACGACCTGGATTAGTTACATGCTGTTTTGCCGAAGACTTATGTCGTGGTAGGTGTCTCAACTGCATCGTCCAGGCGAATCGACCAAATGGACCACGAATCAAGGCTGTAACAGTCGGTTGAGGATCTGAAGCAGGTGAATACAATAACAATAAAACTTCGTACGATGATTTTCCAATTAATCATTTTACTCTCCTTGTTTGAAGCCTACTAGATATAAATGTACTGCATATTAAATTATTATTTTATCAACGTTTCTTCTCTTTTCTCATGATTAACTTTATTGGATAATATAATTGCACTCAAGAAAGAGGAGAATCAAAAAGCTTGAAAACTAAAACTATTTTTAAGTTTTTAACTATAAAATATTTTTAACAATGCAAAAACTTCTTAGAAAAATTTTTGTATTTTTATTCCAATCACTACTTTTCATCTGAGAAAAAGAGAGAGAGAGAAAAAAAAGTGTTTATATGATTGTGTTTGTCACCGGATTGGTAAGGTAACCAGGTTAAAAGTATTATGATCATTTAATGACGTTTGAAGGAAGAACAACAGAGAAAATCGAGTCTTATACAGTTTTCGGCAGATCTGGATTCTACTATAAATCCCAATCACTTCACTATCTAAAAATAAAAATGAATTACCAAAAGAAAATATTTATAAGTTCCGACGATAGAAAAAGAAAATTTTCCAATGAATGGAAAATAAATTGAACAAAATGGATTCTTTTAAAATTCTTCATCTCGGGTAGTTTTATGGAACGATATTCAACAATTAAAAATAGATCTGCCTATCCGAAACAGACATATGGGATAGCGTCTCTCCATATCTTCGCGTTATCACATACTTGAACTTCAGGATTTTCAGGTTGTTAACCTTAGATAACTGTGTTTACGCTGTGTACCGAACGACGCCTTCGGCATGAATCGAATTGAGCAACCATTGATAAGTCTACCTTTCTAGTCATTAAGCTATAAAAGCTACAACAACAGAGGAGGAAGGTGATAAACATATAAAGGATAAAGAAAGAAAATGATTCTAAAAGCTATACTGTACTAAAAGGATGAAAATGAAAAGAGGCAGAGTTGAAAGATGGTTGTAGTAGCAAACGAAATAGCGAGATCTATAACATACCACTAAAAAGTTACGATACCAAGAAAACAGAGAAACTTTTAATTAGTGATATCAAGTGAAACCCCTTGCCATTTAGTGATACTGTATGTGGTGTCATGGATTACATATACATACCTTCATGATTAACCAAAGGTTGCTCCAAAAGTCCGAGGAGAATACTGTTTTGAGTAACGAAGTATCTGAAGTGCTGGATAGCTGTATCTTTTGTAAGAGGGTCATAAGCTCCTCCATAAGAGTTGCAGTGCTGCAGAAGCGACACTTCGTCTAGAAGTGATGATAAGGACTCAACTCCGCAAGAGGATGGGAAACTTCCAACCTATTATTATTATCATTATTATTTCTTAATATAGCATAGGATATATCGATAAATAACAAAAATCATTAAAAAAAAATAATTAAAATGAAATAATTTTAACCATGTAAAACCTTACAGTACACCTATTACTATTAGTATTCAATTTAATACCAAAAATGTTTATTAACTTTAAAAAAAAAAAAATCACCCTAAATTTAATTATTAAATAAAACGTACAAACTCCTCTCCTTCTCCTCCTCCTCCTCCAGGGTTATACCTGAGACAAAACGCATGAAAGAAGTGCTTCTGCAGCGTCTCTAACTCGCATGCTTACTGGTTTTAATTCCTTTTCATGCTTGAATTTTGGCGCTTCACCATTCTTTCCCTGGAATATATATATATATATATATATATATATATATATATATATATATATATATATATATATATATATATATATATATATATATATATATATATATATATATA
>SEYY01023381.1:25000-40000 GCA_009176605.1 Armadillidium nasatum
ACAATAAGAAAAAAAAATGGCACAGGAGTGCATGTTACATAAAAAAAATTAGAAGAAAATTACGCAGCAGAGGTGCGTTACTCATAAAAATGAAATCTTAATATCCTGAAGTAGAATATTAATCTTACCTGGACTTGAGAGATGCAATGGGAGAACCGGAGGTACGGGCGATGCGTTGTCTAATGTATCTGAACTACCTGTTCCTCCTCCTCCTCCTGAGCCTACTAAACTACTACCTTCTACACCTAATGAGCTTAAGGTGTCAGAGGCTGCTACAAGTAGCCAAAAGGAACGAATTAAGCAGTGAATTAAATAAATAAATAATAAAATAAATCATAATAAATATGAATCAATAATAATAAAAATAAGCACTGTTTCATAATACTTGTAAAACCTACATAATGAAGTACCGAGGATATAATATTAAGATTTAGTTAAATACAAGACATCACTTAGCGTATAATGCAAACCATATATATATATATATATATATATATATATATATATATATATATATATATATATATATATATATATATATATATATATATATATATATATATATATATATATATATATATATATATATATATATATATATATATATATATATATATATATATATATATATATATATATATATATATATATATATATATATGCTGTTATTAAGAATATGCAGCTGGGAAGAAACACATTACAAGCACATACACAGGCATAATATGCAATGTATGAGTTACACATAGATGAATATTTTATAAATGCTAAACATGCAATTCAAAATTCACTAGCAAAGAGAATGGATAAAATGGGGATACCTGTAATGAGGTGAACGGGTTAATATTGTAATAATTAAACAAAGAGAGTAACAGAGTTCAGGGAAATAGTTAATATTAAATAAAAAAAAAAAATAAAAATAAAAAAAAAAAATAAATAAAAAAAAAAAAAATAAAAATAAAACTGATTCTTAACTCATTTTTTTTAAGCAATATTAAGCAAAATGAATGACAAAATATATATATTAAAAAAAATAATTTTATTATGAAATATGTAAGCTGTAATATTAACTTAAATTTTGATATTCGTAAGAACAATAAATAAAATATATACTAAAACTGCTCCATTTTATTTTATTTAATTAAAAAAAAAAAAAAAAAAAAACACTTCATTAAGGAAATTATATCTCCATATAATCAACTTCTAAAATATTATACTCTTTATTTAACTGAATAATAAAAATAAATAATTCAATAAAAGAAATATATGATATATATAAGTTATTTTAATTATTTAAATAATAATAATAATAATAATAATAATAATATAAAAAATAATAATAATAATAGAACAGTTGTTAAAATGAAATATGGCCTTACAGCACCAGCAACTGAAACAACAGCGACCTCCAGTCTTCAACAATATCCTAAACAACAACAACAACAACAACAAGAGTATGAAAATCAATTAAGAATGCTCACCAGATGACAGAATGTTGGAATCTTTGTCACAAGCCATTGTATGTTGAGAGAGGTTGTCAGCATTTTCCCCAAGAGTTGAATCTTGAACGCAAAACACTAGCCCAGCTAAATAATAATAATTAATAATAATAATAATAATAATAATAATTATAATAATAATAATGCATTTATCCTTCGGTACAAATTTACATGCCATTTTGTCTTCTCCATATTTGTCTTACAATTCCCAGGTTAATTATTTGTTACCTTTATACTTTGGCTTCCTTTCTCTTACTACCTTCTCTTTCCCTTTCATTTACCTTATAAAAACTTTGCTAGTATCACTTTTAAACTTCCTGTTTTTCCGCGTATCTCTGCACGACCATATTTTAGGCTTATATGCTACACATCTTTTATTGAATGGTTTTTCCCCAACCTTTCTTTCATTAATATATTAACCCCTGTTTACTTTGTCTCTGAATGCATTACCAGTTGCTCTTCCAAATCTTCCATAGTCGATCCTATTATTGGTCTTCAACTTTTTTCTTATGACCATGTATACCCTCCCTATAACACATTTCTGATAATTCACCTACCTATTTAATACAAAGTTTTATTTTTATGTACAACTTAACAAATAATCATTAGGATGGTAACTTAATATAAAACGAAATAATTAGTGATGCAAATAAGTTGCAAAAAAGCTTTAAAATAACTTCTTTAAAGGGAGCTGTTCACCCGAAAACAATCCCATCAAGCACTTAGGGAAACTCTTTCTTGGATGGTGGTCTATTCGAGGTTGTAACTTCAGCCTATTGGCACCCAAAAACACGCCTCTTTAGTTTGTCTGCATCGAAATTTACATTTCTTGGAACATACCCATATTTTATCATTAGTCACTAAAATGTCTCCCAAAATAGCAAGATACATTTGTAGTATTGTAGACTAAAGCGTATGTAATGAAATCTTGAAATATACTTAAAAGCATTTGAATTGCAAGAACGAGGCAGAAGCCGTGTTAAGTGGGTTTGTGTTTCTCGTGAAACCAATTTCCTGTATCAGGTCATGCAACACGTTTTTCACATTCATAAATTAATTAATTTGGTGAAGCATTTAAAGTTGGGTAAGATTCTATAGTTATTATTTTTGTAACGATCATCAGGTTTAAAAAGTAATGATTATAATTATCCATCCGTTTGGCATAGGCCACACATTCAAAAGAGTGCAGATGGTTGCTTTGTGATTACTTCAATCAAATCATATAGAATCCATTTTTGCAGGTATCGATACAATTCAAAATTTATTGATAATGATGTACAGCTGACAGAAGTGAATCATATATTTCTTTGAAGTTCACACAAAAGTAGATAAATGTTGAACTCAGCAAGATAAACACCTTTTTTGGCATATTTCTTAAACAGGGATCAATTTTCTAAACTTTTAAAATAATCTTCAGCCATTTCTTTCTACTGCATAGTACCATATTTAGAGTTCTATTTACTGAATTATTGTCCTTTATATATATATATATATATATATATATATATATATATATATATATATATATATATATATATATATATATATATATATATATATATATATATATATATAGCAGTACACATCTAGCACACTGAGTAGCTAAATCGAACCTTGACAATGTAACAATCATTTAAATCTACACAAACATACACTAATAAATATCGTAAGTTTTTAAGCTTTTCAGGAGCAAAAATATTAAATAATATTGTTTGTCTAATATTAAATTATTATTAAATATTAAAATAATATTCAATATAACCAAACCTAATAGCATTTGAATATTAGTAGCGTCCGTCTCAACTTGTAATGCACCAGATATTAAGTTTACTAACTGCGGTCGCAGATGAGAGAGAGGCACTTTGGCATTCGGAACACTACTATTGAGTTCTTTGATACAGAGACCCTGTAATATAAATTAATAATAATAAAATAATAATAATAATAATAATAATAATAATAATAAAGATGTTGAAGGTGTTATTGTTTTGATTGTCATATTGGCAGGATTTACCTATTAAAAACAGCATAAATTACATAAGGAGCATAATAATAATAATAATAATAATAATAATAATAATAATAATAATAATAATAATATAATAATAACGAACCTGAAAGTGCAAAGGCAACGGAAGTAGCGATAACAAAATATGTGTGGCTGCGCATCTCAGCATAGGAATGTTGGTGTTGGCTAGACTGGTTGTATTTCCAGCAGGATTGTTACCTCCAGCATTTTCCCGATACTCCAACAAGAATGAAGCTTAGTACGTTCGTCATGCTTGGCATAATTGTTGCAACACCGTCAAGATCGAGACGAAAGAGGTCTGTACCATTTAATAAGATACTGGCAGCTGTCTCGGAACACGAAACCTATTGAATGAAGTTATAGGCTTTCACTATTGATAATTAAATTTCTTAATATTAATATAATTTAAGATATTAAATTTAAACATTTAAGAAAATGTAATATTGAATTTTGTAACCTGAAGTTCAGAGAAATAAACTGCGTTAGGTCTTAAAAAATTTTTTTTACTTAGTTTCAAACATTTTATAACTAGGATCCATAAACATTTTTTTCCCTTAATGATTGAACTTAAATGTTGTACTAGAAAGAGAGATCTCTTCTTAAATCCCAATGTACAGTCGTGAACAGAAGTTCGTTCCTATTAGGCTGGAAATAAATAAATATATAAAATGGAAATAATGTCATAAAAGCTCTATTTTGAATAAAAAGAAAATAAAAACATTGAGAGGGGCTTAATTGAACTGTGGTTGGCTGAATCTGAAATGATCCCTATTTTATATAAATATTTATTTCCAGCTTAATAGGAACGAACTTCTGTTCACGACTGTACCTTATCTCGAGAATAATCTTTTATGAATATTTATAATAATTGTTTTCTTTTCTGAAATTTATTATTAATAAAGTTTACCTATTTTGATACACAATCAGTTATATAAATAGATTTTCATCTAACTAGTGAAAAAGTCAAAATCTCTAGCATAAAAATATTCGCTATTTTCTCGTCATTTATTAGCTACATTCAAATGGTAAATATGACTACACAGATAACACATTAAAAATATACGAAAAAATTACCCAGAAAAACTTAATTAAATGATCTGATTAAAAAGAAACAATTTTAAAAGACAAGAATAACTTGTCACACTATAGTGAAGAACGTCCGTCTATAAACACAAAAGAATTTCCTACACGTTAATTTCACTAACCTTATAGACTACCTGTCCTTTCTGTTGTTCATCGGTAGGAACTATTAGTTCTTCTTCAAGCTGTAACCCTTCTTTTAAGGCCAAATAAAACCTTGCTAAATAAACAGGCAATATTTCTTCTCCTGTTTTCTTCGAACAAAAAATTCTGCGAAGACAAGAGAAAGGGGGAACAAATTAGAATTGAAAGAATTGAAAACTGAAATTGTATATATAATCATTCTTTATATTTAAAAAATTTCAGAAATGCTGAAGTTCTCTCTCTCTCTTCCACCTGAACAATAACAATTTCCTCAACTAATCAATTCAATCTAACACATTTCACATACAATCATCATTGTTTGATGAAATTTCCAATATTTCTTGTCGACCACTATGTTCATACCTGCATAAAGCACCGAGAGCTTCGGCTCGTCCTAACTGAAAATGAGCAGGAGTTAAATGGGAAGCTTTTCCTTCGTCAGAAGGTGTGCTTTGATCACCTGATTTCTTCTGTTCTGTTTGGAAAATTGACGGAGGCCTTCTGTGACTGCTTCCGCCACTTCCTGAACTAATGCTGGATGAGTGTTCAGTTTCTAAGAAAGAATAAATTATTTAATATTGTAAAGAAAAAAAAAAAACAATCCAAATATACAAACTACCTTCAGTAAAGTCAATAAAATTATTTTAATTCCAAAACATGTTAAAAATAATTAGAATATATATTTATATAAATTCCCCCCCTCCCCATTTCAATCATTGAACAATGAACACTGAATTGGAAAAGAACTTATTTTTATTCCTAACCTCGTCAATGAACTTAAAAGAATGTGAATTTTTTATTTAAAATTTTAAAATAAAATATAATATTTTACAATGATAAAAAGAATTAATAAAATAAAATCGAATAAAGGAAAGAGTTGAATTCCAAAATGTCACATCATCTTCCCACCTCCCTCTCCTTCACCCCCATGAGCTATTTTTAAATAATAATAATAATTAAAATAAATAAATAAACCAAAATATCTATTAGAAAAAGGGGCCATGAATTAAAAAAAAAATTTAAAATCGCAAAAAATGATAGACCACAAGGTAGTAAGAGTTCTGCCACAAGACTTTACAAGGGTTAACTATTCAAAAATTAAATACCATTTAAACATTACTACTACTATACTAATAATAATAATAATAATAATATCAACAACGAACACTTACTGCTAGTTTGAAAACTGCAGTTTATGAGAGCGGCTTCAAAGAGCCAAGGTCCAAAGAGGTGAAGAATACTGTTACATTTTGCCTTCCCTTTGATGTTTTGTTTTGATTCGTTAAAAGCAACTGCAAAGAAAGAAAAAAACAAAAACAAAAGTAATTCAATCCGGTAATAATAATTTAGATATGAGATTATTTTGAAAGAAAAAACTTACTAGTTACAGCTAGTAACTAAATACCTAGTTACGACTTACTATTTTATATGCATTAAGTACACATGATCTTGTACCTGTAGTCTGTTTTCCTCAGATAACCTTTGTAACAAAGTATAAACTTTTAATTTTTTTAAAGATACTTTCGACCAGTCTCTTGACCAATCATTCCACCCACGTCTTTGTATTAGTTATCAAGAATAAATTATTCTTGATAATTTATTTATACTATTTATATTTATTTTTAAATATAAATAGTTTCTTTACATCACAATGTGATGTAAAGAAACTATTTATATTTAAAAAAAAAAAAAAAAAAAAATGCGTATCTCTTACACTTTCTGAGACGCCGGTGTTTAAGACATTAATGAAGTGAATTGTCCATTGTAGGAAATGGAAGAAGCTTTACCGAACATCTGTACAGATTTGTTTTCGACGACATCCAGATTGATGTAATAAAGGGAGAATAAGCAGAAAGCGAACTGGGAACAGCAGAATATCTGTGGAATGGAGTATTCTTGAGTTATGTTCATCATGCAAAGTGCTTTTTGATTTCCGCTTGAGCCCGTTCCTTCAGCATTTACAGTGGGGATAAGTGCTGAAAATATAAATTTTCTATGGATTTACAGCCTGCTTAATCACTGGGTAGTAGATTAAGGAATCTAAAAGGGGCTGGAAGCATAGGATTTTAGTGCAATGAAAGGCTACTGACGGTTTTGCGCCTTCATGAGGCAGCCAAATTCCTTACAAAAGGACGGGGGAAAAAAAATTTGAAAAGAACTTGTAGGCATAAATGAGTTATCTATAAACTATGTCGGAATAAAGTTGACGAAGAATCATCGCTCTATTGTTAAAAAAAAATCGTTGGTAGTAAAATTAAAGTCAAAACTCATGTAGTCCACTGCTTGAAGGAGCAAAAGCATGCTTTGTTGGACGAGTTTTGGGAAGCCATTTGGTGTTGCAGCAGCCTGAGGGAAATGCTCTCTGTCGGTGGATCGAAGATGTCTTATTGTATTGCCTATAAAGGAGGTTGAGGCTGTTACAACATCGAATGCCACTGTTTCATCTATGTTGAAGTGCTCTTCAAAGTTGCTTAGCTAGGATGAATCCTGTTTCAGAGACTGGAGTGAAGGGGACTTACGATAATGATTGCGAATATTATTTGTTAATGAATAAACATTGGTCACCGTATACTCCAAGGAGAGGAGTTTTGACTATTCTTTATATATATATATATATATATATATATATATATATATATATATATATATATATATATATATATATATATATATATATATATATATATATATATATATATATATATATATATATACTTACAGTTATGTGTTTCCTTCATGTCAAATGAATCCATAGAAGATTCCTTCTGTTTCGACACACTCATAGAGTGGCCCAAGGAACCTATTATATATATATATATATATATATATATATATATATATATATATATATATATATATATATATATATATATATATATATATATATATATATATATATATATTATATATATATATATTTTTTTTTTTTATTATTATTATTATTATTATTATTAATTATTATTATTATTATTTATTATTATAATTTATTTATTATTATAATTTTAATTAAAAACTCTTAAAAAAAAAAAAAAAAAAAAAAAAAAAAAAAAAAAAAAAAAAAAAAAAAAAAAAAAAAAAAAAAAAAAAAAAAAAAAAAAAAAAACAAAACAAAATAATAACATCAACAAGAAAACAATACACCAAGAAATGAAAAAAAAAAAATATATAAAAAAAATATTCCAAGATCACATCCAAACTGTAAAGAGACGTACGTACTCCCAAAAACAACTACAAATACTTTTTCCAAATATAGTATTATATAATATATATATAAAAATATTTAGTAACTAATATCCATAAAGAGTTAAGTGGGTTGGTGCTGAATTTTAATATATATGAGATGATCATATGCAAAGTAGGAGAAAACTTTACAAATATTTAAATTCATATGCAGAAAGAAAAATATGAAGTTTGATACAGAATTTTAAATTTTGTATTATATATGTATATATTGCGCGCCCATATGTGTGTGTAGATGTGTGCGTGCGTGTGTATGTGTGTATATGTGTGCGTGCGTGCGTGTGTGTATATGTGTGCGTGCGTGCGTGTGTGTGTGTGTGTGTGTGTGTGTGTGTGCGTGTGTATGCGTGCGTTTGTGTATGTGTGCGTTTGTGTATGTGTGTGCGCGCGTGTGTTGTAACTCTTAAAATATGCAGTATTCCTAAGAAACACTATATGAATTTGATTTATTTTCTTTTGTAAAAAAAAAAAAATTCACTGCCACTCACGGGCAGAGCCCTTTTCAAGGATGCAGCATACATAAAAAACAAGACAGAAAAGAAAACCCAACCTAACACAAATCACTTTGGTGAGCACAGACGGAAGCCTTGAAGTGAGATAGATTGAATGCAGGAGGAGAAACAGATGAAGGTAGGGAGTTCCACAGAACAGAGGTAGCTGAATATATATATATATATATATATATATATATATATATATATATATATATATATATATATATATATATATATATATATATATATATATATATATATATATAACAAAATTAGCCTGTGCCTTTACAAAGTGTTTTGCAAATTTGTTGCACCTAAATGTCAGACCTCTTCGGTTGTCCCTTCAAATGATTTTCACTTTAGTGGTGGTGGATGTGGTAGGGACAAATTAGTGTATTTAAGTATATCTGAGTTCTCTCTCTCTCTCTGTCACAGAGACACAATTTCATTCTCTTTCTCTAAACCTCATAAATATTTGTTTAAGTGATGATTCAAGGTTATTTGCCACAAGAATCACTATCGCCTTCTTCAAACTCCCAAATTTCAAACTGCTTATAATTTATCCTCCTATAATTCTGCAAAATCTTTTTAACGCCTTCAGCATATAAAATTTTCTCCTTACAAATTTAATAATCTTTATGGTTCCTCTTCTTCCTGCTCATTGTTAATTCCATCTTTATTTCTTTCACTTCCCTTTTTCAAGCGTTTTTTTTTATTCCATTTTCTTACTTTCCATTTGGTTGAACTCTTTCCTCAATCTTTGCATCTAATTCACTTCAGGCGATTCCTGTGCTATTCTTCTTACTCCACTCACTCCAACTAATTCATGTTTAATATTCTAATTTATTTTAAAGATTGTTTGTTTTTTGGGCTTATGCTGAGAAGGAGTATGATATTGACGGTTCTCTTCTTGTGATTCTCGAGCCAAAATTTGTTTTTGAGCTTGCACCCTTGCTTGGCAACTGTTTTTCCTCTATGTACCAACTTCTTAAGGTCCTTCCTGTTGGACACATTCATTCAACCTGTGTATCCCATAAAGGGGGGGACCACTATCAACTCTCCAACAATCGTCTTATCGGTAAAACTTCTGATCTTTTTAGTTTTCTTTATTCAGATACACCTTAATTTTCATAACCTGTTGTTTACTGATCATTAAAATGCTCTTCTGTAAGGAACACCTGACTAGTAATCAACTTTTGCTTCTCTCTGACTATTTATTCTTTTCTTTTCAGAATTTTGTGAATCTCTTTCTATGGCGCTAGAAATAATGATGTAATTTGGCAGAGTAATGCACAAACTTTGACTTCCAAACATCCCTCTACCAGTTTAAATCTTCAGTCTGTAACATTATTTCAGATTACCTTTTATATCACTTTATAGCTCCTGTTAAATATGGCCACCATTCGTCCTTTAAATCTACAGTATATGAAGTGATATTCTTCAGCGTATTATTCTATCTCCCACCCTTTTTATAGTGTTAAAGATATTTCTTCACCACTTTATATGACGATGACTCGACAATACATCACTCTTTTTGAAACTACTAACTTCTGACCCTTCATGAGTTTATAATTGAGGCAGGGAAATCGAGGTTATTTTTAACATCCCAAAAACTCAATTTCTTTGTGTTGTACCCGACTATGAAATCAACTTCTAACACACCCATTTTAAACCCTCTTCTACATTTAACATTTCTTATAGTTTGTTTTTAACATGACTTAAATCTCATAATTGTATCTTACTAAACCAACTTTTAAGAGCTTTGTGGCTCTAAGGCATCTGAAGCATTTCATGTCAAACCAATTACTTTCTCTGCATAGGGGCCCTATCCATTCCTACAGAACTCTCCTTGAAAGAGTAAAGTGTATAACCTTATGTCTCATCAACTCTGCTACTGTTCCTAATTCTGAAAAGCCAAAATGTGGTTCATATATCTATTTTGCAGACAAAACTATAATATAATAGGAAATATAATAGGAAAATTATGTTTACAACTTCAGGATGAAATGTTCTCAGCCAGGATAGGGATGCTGTCTCTTGACATAGACCTTCCAAATAGACATTCTTGACGAATTTTTCCTCCTTTTTTTATAGGCTGGGCGTCTTTGATATATAATGTCTGAATATTAGATACCAAGATTTCCAAAGTTAAAAAATTGGGTGTAATTTTCTAGGGACAATATCTGAATGGGATTAAGACTAGTTAATTGGTGGTGTAAACTAAGAGTACTGGAATATTGATGAAGCAAACCCTTTTTGCGAAAAACCTTGAAGGAACTAACTTAAACAAGTTTTTCTTGATCAAAAGGTACTTTAGAAAACTAGATAGCAATTCACACTGAGGGCCGGTTTAATGGTACTAAAAGAAGCAGCTTTCAGTGGATGGACCCTAAACCTCAATGACGGTTCATGGCTGGAGAATGGATGATTCTTTAAAGACTCGAATGCATATTATGCTTGCCATTGGCCAACTGAACAACAAGATCATTAATACTTTCTTTTTAAGAAAACTCTAAATCTTTCGGTAACATTTTCCTTATGAGCTTCATTTACAAATATATAAACATTGAGCAAATACAAGATAAAAAGTTTATTTAAATTTAGTTTCAGAGAAACTCTCTTTACCCATGAAAACAAAGAGACAAGTTCTACGGCATGTACTACTACAATATAACAGCATTAACAACACAAACTACATAATTATAATATCAAAATTACATCTACTATTACATATTTATTTCAAATTATATTAATTGTAAATATTGTAGCAGAGTTATAATGCAAATTATATATATATATATATATATATATATATATATATATATATATATATATATATATATATATATATATATATATATATATATATATATATATATATATATATATATATATATATATATATATATACAATCCACCTTAGGAACAAGTATCTTCATTATCTACATTTCTCTTCATCACAACATTCTTACGTATCACCATTCACCACCACCTTAGAAGCAAATATCTTCTTCAACCCCTTCATCACAACATTCATACAACGTTACCCTCGCCATAGTAGCAAACACCCTCCATTTTCTTCAACACATCACCACCTTAGTAGTAAACATCATCTTTATTTTCTTCATTACAACATTCATAACTATCACCGCCACCTTTGGAACAAATCTCATTCACAAAACATTTACATTTAAAGGTTCCTTACTTTACAAAATACTAAGCAGTCATTCCTGTTTTTGCTCATTTCAATAAAGAGAACATAATAATTATTTCCTGAGAAAAAATTAATCCCAAGTGTTTTAACCATTTAACAGTAAAAACAATCCAAATTTCTTCAGCGACAATGTAATTAATACCACACTGATGTTCTTAATTGCCCATCACTTCTAAATTACCACTCCTTCCGATATTTATTCAGATTTGAGGGTATCTAACCTCCAAGGCATCCCCATTCTCCCAATTGCACTAAGTGTCAAATTCAGATACATTAAATGTACACAGCTGTAACTATCTGTAACTGTAAAAATATTTAAAAAATAGGATGATCTTTTAAGTTTAAATAACCAGAAACAATGACAGCTCCAGGACAGTTATTTAAAAAAAAAAAAAAAATAATGAAAAATAAAGATGACACATTAAATATACTTTGCAAAATAAATATTCTCATTCAAATTAAAATACAACTTTTCATTAACATATAAAAAAAGCTAAAACCTACAATTAAACACAGCATCTATTAATACTACTACTACTACTAGCTTACTAATAATAATAATAATAATAATAATAATAATAATAATACCCAAGAAAGCATTCACCAAAGCCGATATCCCTTTCATAGCTGTAAGAAAAATACGTGGAAGCTGACTGAGGCAAGGATGCTGATAAGGTTCTATTACAAGATCTGAAGTTATGGCATACTTGAGAAAGGCTGGTGTCTTGCTGATAACCTCCTGACGACTAAGATCCACTGGGTTTCCTGATGGGTATTAAAATATTAAGTGCAAATTAGCTAACACGAAGATAAAGAAAATAATTAATTAATGAGTAGCTCTGATAAATGGGCGTCTCATCACCAACCCTCTTTTAAACTATACTCACTAGTATATTAATATAGGTCTATTATACATGTTTATTTGCGTATCCTATCTCGCGTTCCTTTACAATTCGAAATTCTTTCCACTATCCTCTCATTTAATATAATTGCCAACGATACACACCCATATCTCTAAAACAGCCGTCCCTAAACTCATAGCAGGGTTGGCTGTAACTTGTGCTGGTGCGATACGGTGCTCCGCCAATCCTTATTCAAAGGTATAATACCAACAACTACTCTTAACATTTTATTTCCCTCCTACTGTCTTCTTTCAATATATTTTTTTTTTATTCTAAACTATATAATCTATATCAACAGAATCACTTTATTTACATTATATTCATTTACAAATTTACAACATATTTAAAAAAAAAAAGAGAGAGAGAGAGAGAGAGAGAGACAAGAGAGAGAGAAGAGAGAGAGAGAGAGAGAGAGAGAGAGAGAGATCAGAGAGAGAGAGAGAGAGAGAGAGAGAGAGAGAAAAAGAGAGAGAGAGAGAGAGAGAGAGAGACAATTCACAATCAAAATATTTATAAAAACGAAAGAAATATATAAATAAGGAACGCCTGCATTAGATTCAAACGAAAAATTAAATGATCTCGAGTTATTTTAATGCTTGTATTTACTTTCAACTGTACAACCTTTTCTATCTTTGAAGAGCAACTTATTCCACTTATCAATTATTCCTTTTTCTAGAAAATATTTTTATCTAGATCCCCAACGGAAGTCTGTGTCTGCAGATGAACTTCCAAATAATGACATTTTTAATAAAAAAAAATACTCTAATACTCTAAAACAAAGAATACAAAGCATTCAAGTCAGACCTGTATAGATTATGTATTGGGTTGTTAAATATATAGTTATTTGAATTATGTTTTTTAAATAATCTAACACGATTAAGAAAAAAAAAAGAAGAAGAAGAAAAAAAAGGAAATTAAATATTTTTAAATAAAAATTCTATTTACTCAAGCTCTTCCAACCATTAAAAGTTTTGACTCAAATCCTTGACGGGCAATTAATATTAAATATTTGAGAGCATAAAATTAAATGCAAAGTCAATTTATTTAATGCAAATAACTATTTTTACTAAACAGAAACCATATTTGAACTCAAGATTCCAAATTATTTCTTCCTTCGATTTGTAAATGATAAACCAACAGATAAATTAATTCATGTATGAAATAAAATTAAACAAAAACAACAACAAAAAAAATTACTCCCCAAAAATCTTACCGATAACATGAAGAATCCTAAACCATACTTGTGCAATACAATCACTTGTCATTTTCGAAGATATTAGTGCAATATCGTCATCACCTATATTGGAGAAATTAATAATAATAATAATAATAATAATAATAATAATAATAATAATAATGAAAGAAACCTTTTCCACGACTTTCTACAAGTAGTATGTAAATTTTAAATCCTATAAACCACAATTAGACTATAACCACAGTATATTTGGACCGACTTGATGAGGGGTTTAATGAGGGCATGTGGCGGATGATGCAGTGGGTTAAAGATAAAATATTATATATCTCATAGCCAGGTGTTATTGTTTATTTTAAAAAAAATAAATTAAATAGATCAAAATTGATATGACCGGATTCCGAGAATAGAAGTTAAGAATAACTAATAGAAACTTGTTTTATTATTCGGTACTAACTACATTAGGGTGACTCCAACAAAATTCTACCATCTTCACACAGTGTTATACTTACATTCTTAAATTTCTCGGAATAGAGAGTTGTGAACTAAAGGACAATGATAAAAGGGAAGGAGTCAATTTATTAACATAAAAAGAGACGTAAGATGTAGGGAACAAAACAGAAGTGAAATTGACATAATGCAAAACTGTGAATAAATCTAATCAGCAAATGTATGAAAAGATAAAGAGGCAGAAGTTACATTTACATGTTTATTCTTCCGATGTCTTTGACAAGCTTAAAGCGGTGATATTCTAGAAATGAGAGAAAAATTAAGAAAGAATAAAATAAAAAAAGCATATGCTCTACTACGTACCGGAAAATATCTATTCAATATGGAAGGGGGTTTAAAACAAGGATATAAGTTCTCTTCCCTTAAAATTGTGAAAGGCGATTTCAAAATTTAAAAGGTATAAACGAGTAATCTCTTGGCAGAAGAAAAATTCTCATAAAAGTTTTTTCCTACAGAATAAATGTATTTATATGCCGCACTACACCACATTTAATTGAATCTAAGACTCAAATACACATCTAATGTCAAAGAATATAACCAAAAGTATTGTAATTTCTCAAAGTCATTTCTATAAACACATCTAGGCAAAAATAAAGAACGAACAATTGCCAAGCATCGAAATACTGCAGATACAATAGTGTCAAGAAAGTAAAGAAAGAAAAACCTCTTAAACCAAAATCACATAAAACTCATTTTCGA
>SEYY01023381.1:47500-72500 GCA_009176605.1 Armadillidium nasatum
ATTGTTTAAATATTTTAATTAATGCATGTGATATTTTGCTTTTAAAAAAAACATACACACACATACTTTTCTATGGAGAAACATTTAAAGGCAACAAAAATTTCCATATAAGCTTAAAGTCTGCAGTTAAAAAAATTTTTTTTTAAATATTCCTAAAATGACATTCAATAATTCATTCCTATAAATAGTAAATAAATAAATCTTTCTTACTATAGAAAATTTATATAACTTTACCTTGAGTTGTTCTTGGTACGAAAAGGTAATAAAAATGTCTTATGATGATGGTAGCATAGTGGTTTGGATCCTTAAGAATGGGTTTCGGTACACTTGGTTTTGGTTCAGGAAGGAGAGCCGAGAGCCACTCGTTGTAGATGTATACACAGTTTCGCAAAACATCATTCTCGCTAAGAGGAAAGCTTAATCCATAACCAATAGCCTAATAAATATACATAAATGAAGAAATGTATTTGAAATAAATAGGCATAGAAAAAAAAGAAAAAAAAAGTTAATATACAAAGAAACTGAAATGATTTAATACAAAAAAAGAAACTTTGAATTTGAAGGAAATTATATTATTATGTGCAAAGACTTGCAAGTAACAATGATTCACAAAATCTGGTGGAGTTGTGGTGGTGGTGGTTCTTGAAGAAAAGATTAATCATTTGTTATTTCGTATATTACTTTTATTTTTAATTTAATCTTGCTGAACACAATCACCACAAAATCTTCTCACTGCCTGTAACTAATTTTGAAGATGTCATTTATCATTCAAATTCTCCCTCAATACTAAAAACTTTCTTATTCATAAAAATTGTTTATATACCGAATATGATAAGTGATTTAGAGAAACAAAGAAAGCAAATAAAGTATATATCCTTTTACATTGGAACAAACTAACATATTTAATCTATTTCCAATAGTTTTCTATTTAGGTTCACCCTACAATTTTATTGAAAAAACCTGGAAGAATAACAATATGTAAATTCTAGTTTGTTTTAAAATGAGAAAAAGATATTTCCCTAATATTTGTGTGTATAACAGGGTCACAATGAGAAAAAGATATTTCCCTAATATGTATGTGTATAACGGGGTCACAAATGAACAATTATTATTAATGATACCAAAAAAAATTACAAAACAATAAATTTTTAATACCAAAAAAAAAATTTTAATATTAAAATATACAAGCATATCAATAATACATATAAATATAAAAATCTTACTGGCATAATAATTTGGAGTTGTTTATCATGAGTGATTTTACTCTCGGGAGCTGGTTTTGGTTTTTTAAGACCAAGACCCTCATATAAATGTTTAGCGGTTCCTGCCACAAAATCTCTTGCCACATTCCATGGTATGGTATCCTATAAAAAAAAAATAAAAAAAAATAAAAAATTGAACAATTTTAGTACTTCAAGAGTTATCAGTTAAGTTTTTAAAGAAGTACAATAAACTATGAGAATAAATAAACAGCAAAGACTGAAGAATATTTAGAATACATTTAAACCATGTATACTGACAGCAGACTACAAGAGAAAAAACAAATTAAACATGTTAAAACCATTCCATATTTGGATATTCTATGTAGAGTGTCTGAATTTAAAAGATTCTCCCTGCTTGACCATCTTCAATTATGCTGAACCTTTATGTGAATACATATTTACATCTTTCAAACAAAGTTCTACAAAACTGTAGCTCAAGATCTCTTATAGTTGAAGCATCAAGAACTGTTCCGTGGTCACCTAATCTCTTACAAGAAAATACTTAAAAGTTTAAGAAGCTGTTATTTCACAACAGTAGTCCTCATATAAAATTTGACACAGTAGTTCATTTTCAAATGCTGAACATGAAATTTACACTGCCAAATCTCTTAAACCCATAAAATTTTTACATTTTAATCCTAAAGTGGCCAAGTCATGTTGTGGCAACATCTGGTAACCAAAATTTGTTTGCCAGTAATACCGTACTGGTTCATTTTGGTAACATGACATTTCAGTTGTTTCTAACTTGCATCATATCACTTAGTCACTTTGATATGGAATGACATTACACAATAAAAAGGAAAAAAATTGTATTAATTAAATTTTTCAAAGGAATCCATTACATAAACTAAAGAACCAATTTAAAGGGAAGATATTTCCTAACATTTATAACATTTATAAGCATTTGATTTCAATTCTAACTCTGACAATATTATCTAAAATTATATTATCAGTATCCAAAAATTAGTTATAGGGGAAATATGTAAATGGAAAATAGCTGGTTTTTAAAATAAAATAATTGCAATTTTATTTGTTATTTCTCCTCAGATAAAAATTGACTTACAATAAATTACAATGATACCATTGTAATTGTAATTGTATGGTTATATTATATAGTTTGACTGGCAGCATACAATAACTAGGAAATCATTAACTCACCAAAGGAATTGAAAAGGTAAAATGAAAAATTATATTTTCAAAAGTGGTTATAAAGTTGTTCTTCCTTGTAAGTTCAGACTTGGAAAACGCATTCATTAAATCTAATTATTGAGACTGATGAAATCAAGATCACAGCTGAGATACGAACAGTTTTTTCAAACTCATATTCCAACTCCAGCACCAACAATTTAATTGCTTTCAAATTCCAATTTAACAACCCTGATACTTAAACTATATAAACTTCAAGAAAATAAGACGAGTCAAACAAATCTTACCTTAAGGGCACTTATTGAATATTCATCTCCCCAATAGTTTTGAGGAATATGTTCTGATGGCCAGTCGGCAAACATTCTGATAAATTTAGGTGTAGAACCAAGGGAGCTATGATATATCCATCAATATGCATGTATTTCAGCAGCCTGATACTAAATGTAAGTAAAGATATTGTTAAATCCCTATAAAGTAAATGAGAATATATATATATATATATATATATATATATATATATATATATATATATATATATATATATATATATATATATATATATATATATATATATTTGGGATTTGTTAGATACGCAGATACTGGATATTAGGCATTTAAAATAAAAAAAATGGATACTGAATATAAGACGAGAGATCCATTTTTTACTATCTGGAAGGATATCTAGCTAAAATTATATATATGAAAGGGGAAAATATTGGCGCAGGGCAACTCCTTTAGATAATGATTAAGACTAAGAAATATGAATAATGTAGTATAACAAAAGGAATAAATAATTCTAACCTTGAATTTGCTTGAAACAAAACAAAAAAATGGACAAAGTAAATTTTTAATAATGATATACACAATTAAAGGAAATATAATATTAAGACAGAGAACCTACATTCTCACTAGCTGAAACCAAACGAATGGTGCCAACTTGAAGCAACAATACAAGAGATGCAAGATCTTACCACACAAGATTTCAGAATAAAGAATTGGCACTTGTAATTATTATTTCACAGCCACAAAATATTATAAACTATGACATTTGGTTTCAAAGCAAGAATCATAAATTGTTGTGTATAATTAGTAAGCTCTATAAGGGTTAACAAGTTTAATATTACACCACTGATTAAGTAATGTACACAGATTTGGACTCCTTATCTAAAAAAAGATATTATAGTGAAGGCAGTGCAGTGCAATACAGAGCAACAAGATGGATTTTTAGATTTGAAAACAGGAGTTACAAAGACAGGCTAAAAGACTTGGAGATGTTTTACATAGAAAGAAAATAATTGGGATATTTAAGATTTTTAACTCATTTCAATTGATTGATTATGAAGATATAAGTTCTTTTCATTAGATCAGAACAGGCTCACCAGGGGTCATAAAAATATAAAGAAGGTATCGTCTACTAGATATGAGAAAACTTTTTCTTTTTACTAGGAATAGTTAATTTTTCAAATGGTTTACTATAAGATTATTAACAGTAACTCTTTCAACCTTTAATAATAATAATAATAATAATAATAATAATAATAATAATAATAATAATATCTCAAAATTAGGATAATGAAGGTATAGTATAAGTGCTCAACTTTTAAAGGCTAAGTATTTTAAATAATGAGCATTTTTGACATGCATTATTGATGATTCAGTTTTGTATGATAGCTTAGATTTATTTATAACTGAACTTAATAAATTGCATATTACGTTAATAATTACAATTTAAGTATGTCATTTATAAATTACAATGATAAAAACTTTTGAATTTTTTGACTAGGGCAGTCTTGATAAGCCCTAGTGACTTCTAATTCTCTATTTTCTAATATATTAGGAGTTAAAATATAGAATAGTCAAACTATTGGATAATTATTCAAAATTGAAATGCAAATATATATATATATATATATATATATATATATATATATATATATATATATATATATATTCACTTTTTTTATTTTCCCATTTTTTTAAAACATTTAACCAAACGTTATTTTGCTCTTCATTAAGCTTTATTTTATATTTTTATGTACATTTTATCTTATTTTAACTATTTTTTAAATGGGTAATAGGCATAACTTCACTACAAGTAATACCATTTCTATACTTTCATAAAAATTCAATATAATTACTCTGAAGTAAATACTTGTCTATCAGAAAGGAATCTATTAATGTCTCATACAATTAGAATTCTAAATATCACCTACAATAAAAATAAGAATGTGAATCTACTATTTTCTGTATTGGCTAAATCTGTTTTTCTCAAATTACAGGTAACTCTTAAAACTTTCTCTACAATTATTTTCACTGCACAATCATGGTACTGGAACGGACATACTGGTACTGGATTATATTAAGGCGAGTGAATTAATTATCTGGCATGCATTTCAGAATCATTAGGACTTCTTAAGCTAGAGTTTGATTTTGACCTAAAGCAAATAATAAATAAATAAATTATATTATATTCTTAGACTATTTAACCCTTTTCAATGGCGCCTTGCATGTATGTATAACTGTATGGCGGACTTGATTTGCAGGAATAAAATTTAAGTCTGTGATGAGCCATAGATGAGCCATTCATATTAATGGAAACGTTTTATTTTTTTACTGAGACAGTCTTAATAGGCCCTTATGGCGTCTGTTTCTATTTTTTTTCTATTTTCTAAAAAAAATAAAAAATTATGGATGTTCTATGGGTCTGTGAATGTAAATATTTACGAATTACGCAAGAAAAAAAAATACACAGACGAAAATTTTTACGGGACGGCTCGTTATTAAAGGCCACAGTTGCCCTGCCCCTCTAGTTTTTATTTAAAACAAATAAATTTCTTGATTTAAAACTATGATTTAAAATAAACTTTTTCTTATTTTTCCACACTATTTAAAGAAATGCAAATATTTGTTTTAAATTCAAAATTAATTGCCCAGAATTTTTTCTTAAGTTTCGGGGCTGTTATCCGTTGCTCAATAACTTTTATTAGTGCTAATATATAAAAGATAGGTGCCCGCATCCTCTTTGTGGGGTCGACTTCCATTCATTAGATATAATTTAAGTTTGGAGCTTCTGCGAATGGCCCTATGGAAAGAAGTGTTATGCTTTTCATGCCAAACTCATAATTTCAGAAATGTTTCGTTATTATTTAATTTTAATTGATTTTCTTAAACAGTTTGTCGCCGCTATTGAACAAAATATTGGGAGGACGGAGGAGTTGGAAACGTCGCAATACGTTTGGTAGTGTTACATAATTTCTGAGAAATATCTCATTTTTTTTAAAATCAATTTCCTGAGTTTCCCCCCTCGTCTCGTGGGTCACTGAAAAGTTGCAAATTCGTTAAAATTTGAATGATAATACAGGAGTACAAATATGAATAAAATTAGGTTTGCATAGTGTACAGTATACCAAAGTTTACCCTATAGTATACCTTAAAAGTAAAAACTACCGACAACTGAAATTTTTAACAGTTGATAACAAAATTTCAAAATTTTCCTTTACAGCGATATTTTTTTCAAAACATCTCTTTATTCTTTTTAAACTTTAAAAAGACATATTTCCTGAGACATTGATCCAAGAAAAATGCTTGTATATTTGAAGAAAGGGATAAAAAAAAAAAAAACTTATTTTGAATAAAAAAAAAAATTAATCATCTCTTTTATTTTCCTTCATAAACATGACATGAGAAACATAAATATCAAACAGTAAATATATCATATTGATACTCAAAACACGGTATTTCGGAGGGAAAAAATAGAAATTCAGCATCTGAAGAGGGAAAAGTGTCCAATCTGCCAAATATAATTTCAAACCCTTGACACAAAAATCTTCCTTGAGTTGACAAAATCTTTTGATAATTTCCACATTAAATTTATCATCATTACCTCTATCAACATATTCATTAAGCCCTTTTAAAATTCTAAATGTTGACATAAGAATTATAATATAAGTAGGCAAAAATACCACTTGATCAAGAACTGTTTTCTTAATCACTGTTTTTGGTTTGCAACCTGGTAAATTTCGATCCAGAGCTTGATACCTGTAACAGAAAAATAAGCAATAATATAAGAAATAATTATCTGCTTGATAATTTTACTCTTTTAAAAAAAATTTAAAGATTTACTAATTTTTTTTCCACAAAAATCGCACCCTTTTACAGTCAGGGTCCTGTACAAGGTAAGGGTTAATAATAAAAATGAAATTTATATATGCAAGTAAATAGGTGAAAGTAGAAATCATTTCTTTAGTTATAGTCATTCAGTGGCGGCTTTTGGGGGGAGCCAGTGCCTCCGTTGGTATTTAATAAAAATACAACATTTTAATTCAAAAATTAGGTTAAGCAACTCAGATTTTAAAATTTAACATTTTTTCATACAAGAAATTATTATAATATATATATTTATATATATATATATATATATATATATATATATATATATATATATATATATATATATATATATATATATATATATATATATATATATATATATATATATATATATATATATATATATATATATATATATATATATATATATATATATATATATATATATATATATAGGTTTATGCATGCCAAAGTTACCATAGAAACATTTGGAAGCCTCCTCGTTACCATGGTAACTGTGCTATTTATTTAGAAAATGTTATGTATATTTTTTCAGAACAAGGCAATTTTTTTTTTACCTTTTATTTTTATCCAAACTTTTTAATTTTAATGGAATTTCTTTTTACTTTTTTTTCATATGTTCTGTAAGGTGAACTCCTGTCTTTCAATGAAGTATTTTATTTGGCTTAAAATTGAAAAGCCTAAAAAAAATACTCTATAAACTATGAAGAAATTATTTTGCTCTAAAAAATTAAAATAAAATTGCCTCACAAATTAAGATCTACTGCGCAAAAACACTTGCCAGAAATCTTTTCTTTTTAATTAATCTGACATAAATTGTAGTTGGGTGAACTGTTGTTAATCTGTAATCTTAAAAAATAATTAAAATTAAAATTTAAATTTAAAATAATGAAGTGCATTTAAAATTAAAGGAAAGGAAAATAATTTTATATAAAAAGTTTAAAAGGTTACATTCATGTTTTATTAAATTTATATATTATATATATATATATATAATATATATATATATATATATATATATATATATATATATATATATATATATATATATATATATTATATATATAATATATTATATTAATTAATTGTTTAGGTGACCCAATTAGAATGCTTTGGCACATTATTTGCTTCCTTTTTTAATAAAAATTAAGCTTAAAAGAAGCAACTCAATTAATATATATAATAATATATATAATATAATATATATATATATATATATATATATATATATATATATATATATATATATATATATATAATAATATATATATATATATATATATTGTATTTTACTCTTTTAAAAAAAATTTAAATCATTTAGTTGAAATACTGTTATTACTTTAAAAACAAATTATCACATGAAATTTGAGATTAAAATTTATACAAAAGAAACCAATTTTCGTAAATATTTAGAATCTTTGAGAATTATAGTTTAATTTCTTAACTTAAAATTACCTCACTTTATTTTAGTAATAATAATTCAATTTAATTTTAAACGAAAAAAAATATTGTTTAGGTAACGAATTTCTTTTTTTTTCATTTCTGATATAAAATTGGTGACACATATATAAATTCATATTTATTTTTTATTTATTTAAATTCAATAATTAACACAAATTTGATATTCAGATGCATGTATATCAATTTACTATTATTATGTAATAAACAATACCAAAGGATAAATAAGTCATTATTTGTAAGTTCCAAAAGCTTTTATCATGTATTCCAGATACCACAGTATATATAAAAAATCTGTACATTATGAGTCCCAGTTTAATTTAGCAAACATTCAACTTCACTCTTGAATGAAACTTACCAGTGATGACACAAGATTCCAACTACGACGCCACAGCATGTCACATCCCAAGTTCGCGATTTTTCCCATGATTGAATTTCTTGGACTTTAATCTCATAATATTGTTCTATCATGTCTCCTGTTGCTATGATTAGAATATATTTAACATGAAAATTAGGGTTTTACTCTAAAAATAAAGTGAAAAAGTTTACCATATAAATATATGGTAAACTATGGTGAAAATATTTTAAATATATATAATAAGATTTTATTAAAGAAATATTGAAATACAAAGACAAATTAAAATTGTATTTAAAAGTAGTAAATAGTCAAAGGAAAAGACTACATTAATTAATATGGTATAAAACCATAACGCGCGTACAGCTAAGAACTGTAACTTAATTATTCTAATTTTTGCACTATATTGTCAACTCGCAAAATGTTGGAAAAAAAATAAGCAAAAATAAAATAAAAATTAAAGGAATTAAGTTTTGTAAAGGAGAAACGTTGTATGTCACCGTTGTCAAGCAAAATATTTTTACTTTATTATTCTTGGATCGAGAACAAGTAAAAAAAATTTTAAGTAAAGTTTAAATATGTCCAAAATTTAAATTTAAAAAATGCCAAGTATAAAAACAGTAGTTTTAATCATTTTTATTTTCTAGGAAAGAGAGAATTCGAAATTTTAGAATAGGTGTCCCCTCTCTCAACATTCGATTAAGCGACATACTCTTGAGTTTTATATTATTTATAAAATTTAAATTAACATTTTCCTTGAGAAAACTTCTTTATTGTGAATCAAATTTATATACATACCTGCGATACTAAACGTTATTATAACATTTGTTGCCAGAAGATGTCGAGAAAATGATTTCTGAATACCTTGTTTTATAATCCGTACAACTTGCCTTGACTTTATAAAACGTTTTATGGTATTAATGATATTCATTCTACTATGTTTCAGAATCTGAAACAAGAGAGGTAGTTTGAAGTAAGTTCTTCAATTTTTAGTTTATGAAAGAAACTCTCAATATCTTCTTCTAACTGTTGAGTAAAAATAATAATAAACAAATGGATATAATTACGACATCTCATCATGTACTGAAACACATATATTATTATTATTATTATTATTATTATTATTATTATTATTATTAATTACAGTTTATGACAAGGTGTATTATTACGGCTAATCTCAATACTCACACAACGCTTAAAAACAATAGTCAATATAAACACCAGTCCAAGATATTTCAGAGTTCAACTATTAAATTCTTTTTTAATAGTTGCTCGAAGAGGATAGAAAAACTTCCCATTAAGAATTCGAAACCACGCCCACCGGTGGTTAAGAATACTCTTGATATTGTTGAACCGGAGCAGGGTTTCCCTATTCAAACCCAAATTATCTGTAATTATTCTTTGCCAGGAATAACATATAACTCAATTTCCTCTAGATAAGAACCACACTCCTAGAATAAGGCACTGACAGTGAGTGTCGGTAAAAACTTTGAAAAAGGAAAAAAACTCCAAAATTCCATTTAGATATACTTCTTTTTATGAAATCCTGTATAAAGTTAAATATTCGAAGTATAAAAATATTTCAAGTTGTAAAGAATGGATTATATAAGTAAGCACCAAAATATCAACCAAATGATGAACTTATATAGCTGATATTTAATGACTTGTTGCTAAGACACTTATTCTATATCAAACGGATTGCAGTTTATGACTGACACAAAACAAGGACAAAAAAAAAAGAGATTGTATTTTCAATCAATCAATATATATATATATATATATATATATATATATATATATATATATATATATATATATATATATATATATATATATATATATATATATATATATATATATATATATATATATATATATATATATATATATATATATATATATATATATATATATATATATATATATATATATATATATATATATATATATATATATATATATATATATATATATATATATATATATATATATATATATATATATATATATATATATATATACATATATATATATATATATATTATATAAATATTATTAATTATAAAAATATTAAAATTTTATTTTAAATAATTAAAAAAATAAAATTAAAATAATAAAAAAAAAAAAAAAAAAAAAAAATATATATATATTATATATATATATATATATATATATATATATATATTATATTATAATTATATATATATATATATATATATATAAATTATATATATTATATATATATATATATATAGCAATGGGTTTTGTTCCTAGGGAACCGCAATTTGATAAGGAACAAGAAGACGAACAACGGTGATGAAAGCATTTTAATTTTTATTGGACGTTTTCGGGTTTGACTTTACCCATCATCAGCAAAAATTAAAATTCTGGGACAAATAAATACAATTATTATATTAAAAAATAAAAAAAGCTAAAAATATTAAAAAATTAAGTGAAAACAGTAAAACATAACTCACATAACAAGCAACGAAAAATTAAAGCGACTACATCCGAGAAGGTTTAAAAACAATGTGAAATAAAAACACAGAGGACAAAGTTAGAGTATAAAATATGTAGTTGGTTGGTGAAAAACAATATAAAGTAACAAGCGAAACGCTAACATGTTATAAATAAATAAAATAAACAAAATGGAATTTTGAAATAAATAACAGGTATAATAAAAAAAAATAAAAAAATAAAAAAAAAATAAAATTAAAAAATAAAAATAAAAAAAATAAAAAAAAAAAAAAAAAAAATAATAATAATATAATAATAAATAATAATAATAATAATAATAATAATAATAATAATTAATGACAACATAGAATGATGACAATAGTAATAATGAAGATAATAATAACAACAATAATAATAGCAAAAATAGATAAAAATAATAAAAAATTAAATAGATAAAAATGAAATAATAATTGTTATTGCTTGTTATTGTGAATTATGTTTTACTGTGTTTCACTTATTTTTTAAAATATTTTTAGCTTTTTTATTTTTTTTTAATAATTAATAATTGTATTTATTTTGTCAAGAATTTTAATTTTTGCTGATGATGGGTAAAGTCAAACCCGAAACGTCCAATTAAAAAAATGCTTTCATCACCGTTGTTCGTCTTCTTGTTATATATATATATATATATATATATATATATATATATATATATATATATATATATATATATATATATATATATATATATATATATATATATATATATATATATATATATATATATATATTGTGTGTTTGTAAAGTAAAGTTATAATGGGAAACAAAAAAAAAAAAACGTCTTATTATGGGTTCGAAATCCATAGCGTCTAGAGTAGAAACTATATTAAAGTATGATCAAGTTACATGTGATATCTATTTATAAGCAAGGATTATATAACTAATTAATGTAAACCCTTAATTAATTATTGTTAAAAAAACATATATTTGTCTATATATAATAAGGTAATTTATATGAGAATTAATCAAAGATTATAAGAAAAGGAACATTCATTGGTTCGAACAAGCATACTGCATTCGAAATCGAGTCTGTTATCTAATATTAGATAAATTAAGGTTTAAAAATAAATAAAATAAAATAAAAATATGTAAAATATAATATATTTATAATCTTTTATTTATTAAATATATATTATATATATATATATATAATTTATAATATAATATTATATAATATATTATAATATAATAAATATATTGTTTAAATTAAGTGTGAAATCGCAACTATAGTATGGTAAGTAGAGTAAGTTAATTTAACCGAGAACACTCTCTATTTTACAAGATACCAAGAAACCCACATCTTTATAACTCTGAAAGTATTAAAACTCTGAATTACCGTCTTCTTCATGTGGGTAGATGGCTTAGGAGATGATCACAGTGCACTTAACTCATTTTGCCCATTTTTCGATTTAGATTGAAACTGGGCCGGAACTTTCCAATTCTCTCGATCCCATGTCTTCCAGAAACCTATGAGCTCTGTTCATTAGCTTATCAATGGACTGAGCTGAAGAAATAAATTGTCATTTTTGAAGGTATTCAAACAACCGGTAAATATTAGTTTATTTTCTGTTGAAAAGTGGTCTTTGTCTCAGACTTTATTTAATCCATACACATTTTAATTGTTTTTATAGCTTTAATAGAGTAGAAATAATTAAAAATCAAAAGTGGCTCACCTGAACTAGTCACTTTTTTTTTCTTTTAGGCGAGACATTTTTGATTTCTTATTTCTATCTAGTTTTCATAGCAATCATGATGAGGTTTCCATTATTAATTTATAAAATGCACTTTATTATTGGTTGATATATTATTTTGCAGTTCAATGAGCAATAGCATTTTAACAATAAAACTGAAGATTACTCACCCTCAATTAGTACAATACAAGAAATCTGATAAGACCGGGGCAGGCTTTTATGTATGAATATGTTGATATTTGTATGTATAAATTAAAGTGATGACACTCGTATTTTCAGAAATGTGCTGTTCAGTTATGTGTAAAATAAGGCTGGCAATTTAAAACCAACCTGAATAAAAATTAAAAAACATTAAATTTAAATTTTTTTTTTTTATAAAAAAAAGTAATGAGTTTGTATTATTCATTTGAGATAAATGGCAATAACAAAAACAAGTAAATGATGATATTTAGAATGTTTTGTAGTTTGAGTTGGAAGGAATATTAGATAAGGGTTTAAAATTCAAGTTCAGCAGTAGAACATGAAAAAAATACAGTATTTATTTTATATTGATAAGGTTTGTTAAATATAAAGATTTTTAACAGTGAATTAAAATTTTCATTTCAGATATGCTGAATTAGTACAATACAATGCTTTCTTTTACCTTAAGAAATCTGATAAGACCGGGGCAGGCTTTTAATGTGATAAAAAAGAATATTCACAAGTCTTTTTCTCATCATCTTTTTATTACAAATGTAACTGTATCGTTTAGTTTATCAGGTATGTATAATTTACATTTTTTATTTTTAATGGATTTCCTTAGCAATAGGGTGGAATTTTGGGGTTACAACCCTTAAGAACCATATAAAGAAGTTACAGAGATATTATATATAGTATAAAATATGTATCTATTTGACGTTTCTCTTATGATTTAATATTTAACCAATTAGAAGAAACACTGTAATATAAATTTATTGTAATACATTATTAATGGGAATACTTGTATGAATAAGCAATCAACATTCTTTGATAACTTACTGTAAATTAATAAATGATTGATGTTATTTTTGTGAATTCTTTGTATTTAACTGTAACTGTATTCTTGTACCTTTAATTATTTCCAAGGTAATTAATATATTTCTTAGTTAATGTTTTATAATTAAATATTTAAAATTATAATTTTTTTATTTTTGTAATAACTAGTTAAATATTGGAAAACCTGTTCCCAAAAGCAAATTAAAAAATGCTGCATAATTTTAGAAAAATAAAAATGAAATGAAATGTCAGAGGTAGTAAGAACTGTAAAAAAAAATAGTAAAAACTAAAACAATGGTATTATTATTCTATATTTTAAATATATTATTTGATTCAAAATTTTAGTTATTGTAGGATTATTGGGTGATAACTCTTCTGATATTTTTTTTGTTTGTATATCTCATTGGTCTGTTTGTTAAAAGAGTTTAAAAATTTTTTTCCCTCTGTCAACCCCTACCCATTTTCATCATACCATCAAAATTTTACAGCGACAGGAGACATAATACAACAATTTTATCGGGTGAAAGTCCGAGAGCAGCAAAGATGGGATAAACTTCGAACTCAAAACATGACATGCACTGGAGTTGCTGTTGGAATCTTGTGTCACCACTGGTAAATAGATTTTTTTAAATATATTACCAATTAAATAATCATTACTTTTAAGGTTACATTTAATTAACTACACAATAATAATAATAATTAATAATAATAATAATGGTTGCTTAATTAAGTAAATATATACATAATTAAATTATCATTTTATCACCATTCTATGCTATACAATGCATAGTCTAGAATTTTTATTTTTTATTTTTTTCTGTTTAGTCAAAAGCTCTTTAGCATTTAATATCTAATTTTAAAATTACTACTTTATTTTATTCTAAGAATCTTAAAAATTGATTACTAAAGCATACTTTAATTGAGGTTTCATACTTACCAATACCTTTAATATGTACCTACTAACCACAGTAGGTTCTACAGTTTGGGGAAAATGGGTTACATGTTTTTCTTGGATTAGTTATACTGATTGAGGTGTGATGGTAAATTTTGCTTCAGCTCGAGTTGTCTAGTGTATTCTAATTATTGTGTAGCCATAATGTATTCTGGATGGCCAGATTTTTACACAAGAAGCTAATTAAAAAAATGTAATTATTGTTTAGTGGAAATGGGGATACTTTTGTAAATGTTTCTTTGTTTTTTAGTCATGTTTATGTATTTATATTAGTGTAATAATACACCTTGCCTTAAATTGTAAATAAATTACTTAAAATGTCATGTTTGGTGTTTGTTTTGTTTTTGTTTTTTTGTCTCTCTCTAACTGACTCGGAGGTTCCAACCTCTTTCTTATACTGCATTGTATTCAGTCAAAAATTCAGGTTCAGACCTTTGAACCCAAAACATGCAGAAGTAACTCTTTGCCTACTGAACTTTCATAAAAAAAAAAAAAAAAATAAAATATATATATATATATATATATATATATATATATATATATATATATATATATATATATATATATATATATATATATATATATATATATATATATATATATATATATATATATATATATTGATAATTTTATAATTTTTGTTTAGATTTTAGTTTTTATAAATTTTGACTTTTAATCTTTGTTTCAGGTACCAAGTGTTAGATCAGTATTTGCCAGGGCGCTCGACAAAAGTTGTGTTCTTAAAATTAGTTTTAGATCAACTTCTATTTTCTCCTGTTTGTATATTTGTCTTTATATCGAACGTTAAACATCGTTAAAGGTCTAAATCTACTAGTTGATAAAATTAATGATAGTGATAGTGAAAAATTGGAAATTATAAACAAAAGATTTGTAAAATTTAAAGAGGATCTCAGTGATAAAGGACTTCAATTGTATTTAGCGGATTGGGTTGTTTGGCCTCCTGCCCAGTTTATTAATTTTTATTTTTTGCCAAGTAAATATCGTGTCTTGTACGATAATACGATATCTTTATTGTATGATGTTTATACTTCGCATGTAATGTATTCAAGAGAAAGTAAAAAAGATAGTGATATAAATAGTCAATGTAGTAAAAAGGGTAGTGATATAAGTAGTCTATGCAGTAAAAAAGATAGCGATATAAGTAGTCAATGTAGTAAAAAGGGTAGTGATATAAGTAGTCAATGTAGTAAAAAAGATAGCGATATAAGTAGTCAATGTAGTAATGTTACTAGCCAAAAAAGTGAAATAAATTGCCATTTTATTGATGGTAGATATTTGGATAAAAGGTAATGGATATTGTATTGTGTTTAATATTGTTTTGTAAATTGGCTTAAGCTGTTATTGTTCCTACATTTGTACGAATAAAGTATTATTTATAGTACCTGCACAATTATCAGTCATTTTGTGATTTCATTTTAAAATATAAAGAACTAGCAATTTTTATTTGTATCCTTACTTCCATTGTAATAGTTTTATTTATGATTGTTTTAAAAATATTTTGGGATTTGAATATCTTTATTATTATTTAAATTCTTTGATTTGTGCTTGGTAGTGTTGGGGAGAGAAGTCCAACCATGTAGCAAGATGGCATGAATGACCAATAAATATTTTGATGGTTTTGATCAGGTTTGATTCTTATCTCTATTAACAGTGACTTTGATTTAAGTTACTGCTAAATTCACCTTATTTCACCCAGAGATTTGAAAACGAAGTAATTTATTAATTGCTGGTAATAAGTTCTCTCTAAGTGGGTTGGATTAATAGGGAATGGTCCAACTATGAGAAAATGTAAAAACAATGGAGTTTAGATTGTAGATCGCTTCTACCCAAGTTTGATCTTAATGGCAGCATTTTCACTGTGTTGTTTTAATTTTATTTTTAAACATATATATATATATATATATATATATATATATATATATATATATATATATATATATATATATATATATATATATATATATATATATATATATATATATATATATATATATATGCTTCTCTTTTCTTAGGGGTAGAAATATGTTGAAGATGGTAGAAATACATTTATTGACAACTGACGCTATGTTCTTAAAACTTCACTTCTGATTAAGAATTATGAACCAATCAAATTGTTCATTTTCTATAAAACAAAGAAATTTAACAGTGATTCAAAACAAAACTTTGAATCGGGAAAAAAATCCAACCCTAAATTGCAGAGAGAAATTTTATATTTTTCAGTTCAGAAGCCAAAATGTTATCAGTTTCTGAAAACTTTAGATACTGACCAGAAAAATTTTAAAACTACGATTCTTAGCTTGATAGTTTAAAAGATGAAGTACGCATATTTAAATAGCTATTTGGCAATTTATTACGTCACTTCACACCTTCTCTGAGGGGTTTTAAAAATGTTTAAATGTGTATAGTTTTTGCTATTATTATGAATTCTCCAAATATTATGACACGGTATCATTTTCTACCTTACCAACATGAAATTCCTTTTAGACTTAAACTTTAAAGAAGTGAATTTTTTTTGTTTTTCCTTTTAATATGCATTGAGTTTAATTTATTTATTTTATTTATTTTTTGAAGATTGAATCTAGATCAACCTCTTATACGAGAATGCTCTATACATTTTGAAGGAAAGGATATTTTTGTGTAGCTGGATTAGCTGAAAAGAATCAAAATGTTCTCGCCATCTAAAAGAATCTCTAGCCCCTTCGAAACTGACCTAGCAACAGTTTTGATGCGAGGAATGCAAGATAATTAGCCGGATATATTTGTTATGTGCAAGAATGCTTATGATGTTTAAGGAAAGAGAGAGATTGGGAAATTGAAAATTGTTTTTGAATGAGAGATTAGTGTTGAATTTTTCTAGATTAAGGCAGTCTATCATGCTTACAGACTTTATCCATTTCTGTAAGAATCTGAAAGCTGAAGACTAGATCAATTTCTAGAACCAAAGACATCAAATTTAGTATGAGAGTAAGTGGAATAGAACAGAAAATCAGAAAATCATTACTGAAAAGTAAATCATGGGATACAGATGTTGTTAAGCGCAACTAATAAAATGTAATAAATTATGTCAACTCGGCAATAACTGTCGATTTGAGAAAAACCTGAAGTGAGGAAATGTAAAAGTAAAATCAGAAGGGAAGGAGCTTACAGAGTAAGGGAAGCATTTCATACAATGATAAAAGCCTTTAACGTATTGGGTTTACAGAATAAAATTTCTATTAGTACTTATTATACAGTGGTGAGCTGAAACCTGTTGATAGATTTTTTGGGGGAAAATATTTGTATGATGTAAATGTATATATATTATATATATATATATATATATATATATATATATATATATATATATATATATATATATATATATATATATATATATATATATATATATATATATATATATATATATATATATATATATATATATATATATATATATATATATATATATATATATATAATATATATATATATATATATATATATATATATATATATATATATATATATGGACGTCGTCAAGGGGGGCAGCTGTACTCCCTAGAAGCTATTACTCTTAGTGAGGGTTTAAAAAGCGTTTTCCTTGTAAACCCGACCTTCTTGACTTGCTTGAAATAACGAAATAAATATCTTGATCTATCTAGATTTGACTTGCTTTATTTCTATTATGTCAGTTTTAATAATAATACTGACTCATAATTCGCATGACGAAGAACCAGACCCAGTTCCTCGACGAGCCAAGATACGGAACCAGATTTTGGAATAGGCGTTTCAGTGGGTGACAGTCTCGAAAAGGACATTGGTAGATACGTTGAACAGTCATCTTGATTTCGACTGAGAAAGAGAAACAGTTACTGAAAGATTGTTGGATTCCACCGAAGACCTATAATTTTTTTTTTGGGGGGGAATATGCTAACCTATTAAAGAGGAAATTCACTCATCAATGGTTGGAGACATTCCTTGGCTGGCATACTCCAATCGCCTAAAGGAAGCATTTTGCAAGTTTTGTATTTTATTTTCACCTAATAAAAGTTGGGTCAGAGGGGTCCTGGGCTCTTTAATAATAAGACCTTTCACTAAATATAAAGATGTTCATGGAGGTTTTTAAGGGACATACAAACACTGAGTGACATAAAACTGTTGTTGAAGCTGCAAGATTGTTCCTACAGGACTTGTCAGTAGACATCCAAAGTAACCAGTTTTCTAAGAAAACGATAGGAAAAAATAAAAAGGTATTATCTTCAATAAAATTCGTGGGACATTTTCTGGTACGCATGATTTATCGCTTCGGGGTAGGCATCATGACGAGGGAGTGCTGAAAGATTTGCCGTTTACGAATAAGTGCGGGAGACCAGTCTTTGAAAAATTATTCTTGAACATGGGAAGAAAAATGCCACCTACCAATCAGTTCAGATTCAGAATGATATATCATTTCTTTATGTGGTACCACTATAAAGAAAAACATCGTTAATAAGGTCAAGGAAGCGTTCGCGTATAGCTTACTAGCTGCTGAAACCGCTGATATTTCTGGAAAGGAACAGTTATACATGGGGACAAAGAGACATAAAATCAAGGAAAAATTTATTGATTTTGTAGAACTGGAAGCGCTTGACGCAAAAAGCCACTACGAAAGCCATAGACGATTTTGTCGCGAGCGAAGAACAGAGAAATGCGTGGTCTTGGGTTTCGATGGCTGTTCTACGATGTCTGGCAAAGATTGTAGGGGTCCAAACAACATTGCTGGAAAAATAATTGCTCATTCATTGCTCTTCACTCAAACTAAATCTTAACAAATGATATGAACACAATACCTGAAATCCACAATACTGTGGGAACTATAAAGGACATTATTACTTTTTCCGGTCGGTCTTGAGCAGAAAATTAATGCCAAACATCCCAAACCTATGCATGCCAGACCAGATAGTCTGAAAACACAAGTGTATCTGTGTTTAAGGAGTACTTTGTACGAATAATACAAGCGTTAGAAACCCTTTCCATTAAAGGAAATGCCGCCACAAGAAAAAGCTCTTTTCAGGTTCATTCAGCGGCATGTAAGTCGTCATTCATCATGGTTGCAGTATTAGAGCCAGTTGTGAATGTTCTCCAACCAAGACCTTGGATATCGTCAAAACCTCATTAACACATTGTGGAAATGGTTATTCACCATTGTAAGAATGAAGACAAAATTACCGGTGAAGTGTCAAAGGAAACTAATCAAATCTCCGCAACTCCTTAAGCTGGATCTGAATATGCCACGGATTGTTGGTAGGCAGCAGCAGCACCACAGCAACCATCCAGCAACATATCCTACGGAGTTTTGGAAAAGATCCTTAATAATTCCGTATCTGGATTCTGTATAGCCTCTTCTTTAGAATTACAGTTTCTACTGAAAATACACCTACCTTTGCATTAACATATTTACATCCTTTCCACATGTTACTTATGACAATGATGAATTAAAGGAAAAGGCAGCTTCATTTTACAGCTTTTTACCTTTTAGATGGCTTAGAAGCAGAGCTGGAACTTTGGTACAAAAAGTGGGAAGGAAAAGAAACTAAGTAGTGAAGAACTATATATATATATATATAATATATATATATATATATATATATATATATATATATATATATATATATATATATATATATATATATATATATATATAATATATATATATATATATATATATATATATATATATATATATAGGTGTGTGTGTGTGTGTGTGAGAGAGAGTTTGCTGTCCTATACAAATCAAGTAGCAAGACTTTCTATAAATCTCTAATTTCAACTCCTATTAAAAGTGCCCCTGTGAGAAAAAAACGAAAAAAAAAAAAATAAAAATAAAACGAAAGTGTAAGAATTAAACCTTATAAAACTCTTCTTTCTTTCCTGTTCTAGGTTTGTGTGTGTGTGTGTGTTTACCCGCGCGTGCATATTTATTTACTTATTGCAAGTGTATAATTATTAATTTATTTATTTTTTATTTGTTAGTTCACTAATTTATTTGTTTATTATTTGTTCACTTACTTGGTTCCTAGCACTGGTCGTAGTCAAAATAATTTTTTTATGTTTTATTTTTTATTTTTTTCATGAAATTTACATGAAATGTTTGAAATATATTTTTAAAGAATAAAAAAGTTTATACGAACTTCGAGAAATGACAAAAAAAAAACAAATACGAAATAGATAATAATAAAAGATCTAAGCCCTATTTAAGCTGCTTTACATAATCATGTTTAATAATAATAATAATAATAATAATAATAATAATAATAATATGTTTTACATAATCACAAGAAGCAGTTAGTTCAATCAAAAAAAAAGTGTTTGATTTTGGAACCAAAGCGCAAATTAAACTGTAGTAGGAAACGGGATAACCTCCCCAAGAGAAGATAGGGGGATAAAATAATTGGCTCTAAAAGACAGACGGAGCATTTTGTAAGAAACTATCAGATATGCTGGCTACTGAAGGAATAATAGTAGTCCATTAAAACACCAGAATAATAGACTTCTGGAAGCTCACTTGTGCGCGAATCATCCAAGGGAAAAAAAACATTACTTACTGATGCAATGAGAGAGGCTTAACGAAGGTGGGCTCAGCAACATATAGCGTGGACTCCTGCTGGTTTGAGTAGGGTATTGCATATTTATCTTATTAATATGTTTTTGAAACACTTTTTAATCTTCACAAAATGATATATTGTCTGTGTTTTTTTCCTATGTTAACAAGAATATATTTCCAATATAGAAATAAATATTTTGAGTCAGCACTACATTGTACCTTTCCTATGTTCATAAGTAACACGTTATTTTTCCTTTAGGTTGTGTTTTCTTTACTGATGAGTCTACAATCCAAATACTAGATGACCTTGTGCAGACAGTTAGACGAAAGTGCTGGAGAGGAGTTTACGCCCTCTTGTCTCAAGAATATAGTAAAATTTTCGCAAAAGATCATGATATGGGGAACGATTTAAGTGCATGGTACAAGCAGGCTACACATAGTAAGTATATGGCAATACGAACGAGGAGAAGTATATTAAAGTCTTGGAGATACGTCTTTTACCACAGGTAAGTGATTGGTATAGTGTAAATCCATAGATTTTCCAGCAGGACTCGGCACCATGCCATATGCTCAGAAGTTATGTATTATGTGGACAACAACAAATTGTGTCAGCGTACTCCATTGACCCGGTAACTCATCGGATATGAACCCAATTGAAGAATTGTGGAAAGTCCTCAGAGATGAAATACACAAAAATGCCCATAACAAACAAGAACCAACTTACTGAACACCTCATATATGTGTGGTTTCATACACCCAAAATACAAAAATTGTACACATCCTACATATCAGAGATTCCAAAACGTGTTGCAGCTCTCCATACTGCAAAGGGAGGTCAAACTAAGTACTAAGCACATAAATATACAAAAAGAACTTAAATAAAGATTCCAATCTATCAAATACCACCCATAAAATTTTTTTTCAAAAGGTTCTATGATAAAACCAATTGGTTACCATAGGGCTCGTGCAATCAAAGCCCAGTAGGGCCCTATTTCAAAATCTGAAATGACCATGGAATTTTTGTTACCAGAAATTGCTTAGGGTCCATAAGGAATTTATTTACCTTAGGTTTTTCTACGGCAAACCTTTTATCCCCCATGGATAAACCTATAGAGAAACCTATGTAAATTCAAAATAAACTACAACCTCTACCAGTTATTTTCCCTGCTAACGCAGCCATCACATATACAATGTTTTTGTTCATAACCTAACCTTCAACTCTGTACCATAGTCGAACACGAAATTTACAGTATACTACTAACCTGATATTTGTAGGAAAAGTGGCGCCATCTGTTGAGTTTGAAGAGAACCTTTAAAATGCATTGACGAGGAAGCGAACCATGTACCTCGAAGTCAATTTCCTCCGTCCTGCCGCTGCAGGGAATCCTCCTCCTCCTGCCGCTACAGGGAATTCAATAAAATATTTAAAAAATTTCCTTTTCCGCAAATTTTCTTAAACGAGTTTTTCTTCTTCATTATTTATTATTTTTATTTGTTTTAATTATATATATATATATATATATATATATATATATATATATATATATATATATATATATATATATATATATATATATATATATATATATATATATATATATATATATATAAAGAGAGAGAGGCTTATATAGTACAATGCAAAAATTGTCCTAACGAATCGTTGGGACAAGTGGCAAAAATGTCACAACAAATTTTTTCAGTTATTTTCTTATTAGAAAATAAATCGGTGAAGCGAGTTTCTTATGCCTAACATGTCTTTTCCCTATTGAAAATTTTACTGTGATAATTTTGCCACTTGTCCCAACGATTCGTTGGGACATTTTTTGCAGTGTACATATGCTATTTCTGAAAGTACGGATTAGTTTCATATAAAAAATTTGGTTTTGCTTAATGTATTGAAAGCCTTTCACTCATCATCACCATCACTCACTAGTCGGGGGATACGGAGGGCAGAGTCCCAGTAGACAAATGTTCGTGTTCCATGCATTTGCCAATTTCATTATTATTATTATTATTATTATTATTATTATTATTATTATTAATAATAATAATAATAATAATAGCCAAAGGCCTAAATGTAAATGAAAGATAATAAATAATGATAATAAATAATAATAATAATATAATATAATAATAATAATAATAATAATAATAAAAATAATAAATAAATTTTTGTTAATATAATAATAATTAAATTTACCGTTTCAATAAAGCTAATAATAATAATAATAATAATTTTGCCAAAATGTCAATGAATGCTGAGGTGTTGCTAATAATAATAATAATAATAATAATAATAATAACAACAACAATAGCAATAATAATAATAATAATAATAATAATTAAAATAGGCCTAAATATCGATGAAAACTAAAATACGATATTAGTCAAATGGTTGACAAAAAAATTTTTTTTTTTACATACAGCCAAATCTTGATCGACACATTCAAACTGACGAGAAAAATGGCCGACAGACATTTTCAAAACTGTCGATTATTTTAGGTATAGGTTCGTATATAATGTATATCTGGGTTTCGATCTGGAGGTTTCAAGCATATGAGTCATCACTCTACCGCTTGTGCCAGGATATATATATATATATATATATATATATATATATATATATATATATATATATATATATATATATATATATATATATATATATATATATATATATATATATATATATATATATATATATATATATATATATATATTATAATATATATTAATTATTTTTTTTTTTTTTTTTTTTTAATTTTTTTGCAGTTTTGATATCAACCAAATCATTAAAAAAAAAAAAAAAAAAACTGGCAACAATATAAATCGCAAATAAATTCTTAATATTTATTATCTACAAAATCGAATAATTTAATTCCTTTAATTCCAATATAAAAAATGCTATTTCATAATTATTTTTATTAGACATTTCTCGAACTTTTTATTAAAATTATTTATTTTTTTTTAATACTTTCGATATATTTTCTTCAACACTTTTTCCTTGTTGTATTGTTGGTCACAGTTTGTTTGTTGGTTTTTGTGCTTAATATCCTTCCAGCAAACAGGTTTAGTTAGTGTTCAGAGAAAGCCACACTTTTATTTCTATATCCTAAATTCTTCATTTATTTTTTACACTTTTTCCCCGTTTTAAGAACACGTATAGATAAGAAAAATAATTCAGATAAGAAAAATAATACATGCTAAAATTTCAAAATAAAAACTCTCCTTTTTTAAGATTATTATTATTATTAATTATTTTATTATTATTATTATTATTATTATTATTATTATTATTATTATTATTATTTTATTATTATTATTATTATTATTATTATTATTATTATTATTATTATTATTATTATTATTATTATCATCATCATCTAAGTAGGTGTTTTTTTTTTTTATAAAAATCTGAAGATATTTTACTAAAATATAAATTATTATTTTAATTATTAATTATTATCCTATTCTTATTATTAATATTTATACTTTTATAATTTAGTTTAGCAGATATATGAATATTAATTATTATTATTGTTTTAATAACTATTATTCAAATTTATCGTTAATCCCATGTGGTCTAGTGGCTAGGATACCTGGCTTTCACCCAGGAGGCCCGGGTTCGATTCCCGGCATGGGAAGTTTATTTTAATGTTTTTGGATACTTATTTAGTATGTAAGAAAGTGTTCGGAGCATACAAAAAAAAAAAAAAAAAAAAAAACCTGCCAAATCTTTCGAGGAAACACACTTTTCTTTTCATTCAGGAACAATGTTGGGAAAGGTGTGATTTTTCGAAAGACACCCGGATTTATTAAATGTTTTATAGCTTTAAAATATTGCACGATTTTATCTATTATATATCAAAGTTTTCTTTCTTTTTTTTTGTT
>SEYY01023381.1:105000-106136 GCA_009176605.1 Armadillidium nasatum
TGATTATCTCTTTATATTTATTAATTACATAAAATATTTTAAAAACATTTTACAAATATATAAAATATTATTAAAAATATCAAAATAATATAAAAATATAAAAATATTACAAAAATATAAAAACATTACAAAAATATAAAACTATTACAAAAATACTACAAAGAAATTACCAAAATATTTTAAAAATATTATAAAAAAATATTACAATATTATTATAAAACTATTAAAAGAATATTACAAAATTTTTACGTAAAATATTACAAAAAAAAAATATTACAAAAAATATTTTTAAAAATTTAAAAATATTGTAAAAATATTACACAATATTTCAAAAATATTGCAAAAATATCGCAAAAATATTACAAAAATATTTCAAAAATATTGCAAAAATATTGTAAATATATGATAAAAATATGATATAATATTACAAAAAAATATAAAAATATTACATTTTAATTAAAAAATAATAATTTTTTTTTTTTTTTTTTTTTTTTTTATTATTTTTAAAAATATTATAAAAATATTATAGAAATTTTACAAAAATATTATAAAAATGTTACAAAATGTTATAAAAATATTATAAAAATGTAAAAAATTACAAAAAGTATTACAAAATATTATAAACAAAAATAAATAAAAAAAATTTTAAGCTATAATAGTGATAATTAAAATGATAAGTTAGAATTAATAATTTAATTATATTTAAGAAATTGGATACCTAGTTACACTTGATGTTAGTATCAAGTATATTATTATTATTATTATTATTATTATTATTATTATTATTATTATTATTATTATTATTATTATTAATTATTACTATTATTATTACTATTATTATTATTACTATTATTGTTATTATTATTATTGTTATTATTATTATTATTGATAGAGGAAATCCCCCAAAAGAGAAAAAAGAAGTAAAAATGAAGAAGATAAAAATTAGATAAAGATTCCTCTTTCAAGATGAATGAAAAAATAAGACAAAATAATAGAAAGAGAAAGACCAAAAAATCCAATAATAAAAAGGAGAAAAAAGAAAAGGAACAAATAAATAAAAAAGGTATAGAGAAAGAAGGACAATCAATAAAAGCAAGCAATGATTATTACACATCATAAATATAAAATTAAAAAAA
>SEYY01023382.1:0-5000 GCA_009176605.1 Armadillidium nasatum
GTTCATCTTTAGATTAAGGCAAAATTGCAGTAGCACCGTCAGAAGATACTACAGGAGGGAAAGCGGAAGAAGGAGTTAGAGTTGACATTTTTATTTGCAAAATGCCATAAAGGGTGTGAAGAAGAGGAAACGGAAAGATTACTGTATCTTCCGCGAAGAAAAGAGTTTTTGGTGTTTAGGAGAATAGACTTTGCACGATTACGGGATAAAATATAAGTCGCGTGAGTTACTGGAGTTTGAAGATGACATTAATCCTTGAATGCAGCATCTCTGCGACGGATAGCACGAGAACAAGCAGAATTGAACAAAAGTTTGTTAGGTTTAGTTGAAACGAAAGAATATGGAATATACGCCTCCATGCCAGAGAGAATCACCTCGGTTAAGCGTTCTGCACACTCCGAGGGACCCCTCCGCGGAAGCAATAATCAGTTAACGGGAAATCAAGGAAGTGCACCGCAAGTTCGATCAGTTTGTGGTACGGAAATACCACAAATGTTTCCTCATAATGGGTAGTGGTCTTATTTGTGGAAAACTTGAAAAAATAGAAGAGGATACAGAGATAAGAAGGTGATCAGAGGAACTTTGAGGTGGATAAAGTTTGACAGCATAAGGAGAAGGATTTGAAGTGAGGAAAAAGTCTATAATGTTGCTTTCATCTCCAAGGCCATCAGAGGATATATATAATTATATATATATATATATATTATATATTAATATTAATATTATATAATAATAATAACTATTATATATATATATATATATAAATATTTAATTATAATATATATATATATATATATATTATATATAATATATATATGACTATAATATATTATATATATAAATATAATATAATTTAATTTTATAACTTCTAATATAATAGAAGGAATAAAAGAAAAAAGATTAAATAAATTTTATTTAAAAAATGTCATTTTGACGAATTTTTACCTTGTATTTGGCAAAAATCACGTAGATATAATAATTATAATATAATAATAATAATAATAATAATAATAATAAAATTAAGAGATGGACAAGTCTTGGAGAAGTGTCTTCTTTTCAAACTTTATCTGAATAGGAAAAATTCCTTCTTCCATTTCACCGATAGTAAGAAGACCTTCAGGATCAAGGAAGGCCTTCAGGTTGTCTAAGGACACTCTCTCAGGGATTGTTTGTTCATGACGGATAAAAATGGAGTTAGTGTCTGTTAATTTGTTACTTCCTTCTATTCTTAAGAGTCTATCTTTGATTGATATTTTTATGTTGTCGGGGTCACATCCACGCATATATACTTGAACCTCAAAAGTGTTCGTTTCGACATTTTCACATTCAGCTTCGTGAGTTTCATCGGAACTGTCGTCAATGATAATTTCCTCTTCATCTTGACCCCTAGATTTCTTTTTTTGTGCTTCGGTTCCTCTCCTATGTAGAGATGCATGTCTTCCTCCACGGCAATGACCTCTGCAAGGAGGAGGTCCGAATTCAAAAGGAGAAGGAAAGAAGTCTCTTTCAGTTCCATATGGAAACTGTCTCCATGGTCCCCGCATCATTCCTCTCATGGGAAATCCTCCTCGAGGTCCTCCTCGAAAGCCTCCTCGCATATGCATCATTGAATAAGGATCCATTTTTATTTTCATTAATGATGAAACTTTAAATTTGTGTTCCTGTCAAAGAAAGATAATAACATGTGTTAATAATACGTAGCATTAAAACGTTCAAGTAATTTCATGAATTTAAAACTACGACGACTGGTTAAATAAGTAATAAATTCAGATTATTTAATTAAAAGAATTCAATCATTGAATGTAAAGTACAATATATATAATATATAATATATATATATATATATATATATATATTATATATAATATATATATAATATATATAATATATTATAGATAATATATATATAGTATATATATATATATTATTTATATTATATTATATATAATATAATTATTTTTATATTATTACTTTGATCTAAGTCAATTTCCGACCTCCTGATGTTGTTTCAGACGCAAAAGTTTGCCGTAAATATAAAACTGAATTCTTGCAGTTAGCACACAAAAACTGACTGCTTTGAACTGTTGTGAATTATTAGAGAGAAGTTCTATTTATATTCGTGCAATGATACAAAACGTTGTTCAAACGTTTTCAATTGAGAAAACGTTTACTCGCACAGGTGATAAGGATCAATGTTTTGAAATTTATAATATTATGAAAAAAAGTGCATTTGTACTCTCTCTCTCTCTCTCCTCTTTCTCTCTCTCTCTCTCTCCTTCTCTCTCCTCTTCTGCTCTCTCTCTCTCTCTCTCTCTCCCTCGTCTCTCCTCTCTCTCTTTTGTTCTCTCTCTCTCTCCTCTTTAATATTAATATATATATATATTATAGTATATATAAATATAATATATAATATATATCTATATATATTATAAAACTAGTATATATATATATATATAATACTAATATTAATAAATTTACAAGGAAAACTCATATAAATTGGAAATACGCAATGTATAGATTAAAGTGTAAGAAACTAATTTTTGAAGACAACGAAACATTCTCTCTGGGGTTCGAACCGATCCTCGCTGCGTCTGAGAATCAAGTCGTCTATTAAAAAAAAAAGTTAACCACTCACCATCCGGAAAAATATATTATATATATATATAATATAATACTATATATATAATATTATAGTATATATAATATTATATATATGATATATATATATAAATATAAATAGCATGTCTATATAAACAAACGTAAACATATTAAAATCCAATTAAATTAGTGATTTAATTAATTGTAACCTTTTCTTAATTTAAATCATATCATAGAAACCATAAGAGAAATATAAAATAAATTTTAAGTTAAACGAAGATTTTGAGCAGACTAATTCTGCAACTATGATTAAAAACATTGAAACCAATGAAATTCCGAATAATTAAAATTTGCTTCATTTAAAACAAATCAATGATCCGAAAATGCTAAAAGAATTCTCCGTAATAATTTCCTTGCAAATTTATTTGAGTAAGAATGTTTATAAAAGGTATTTATTGTAAAAGAAGGCCTAGGCCTAGGCCTAACTCCACCATGTTTGTCCACATCACGTGACAATTCAAGATTTCGACAGAGAAAATCAAAAATAGGAATTTCTATCTTCAACTTTCGCTGCAGCGAGCAGAAAATTACTGCAGCAGGACTCGTGCATGGAACACGATTTGTGGAACATTTCGCTTGAAGAGTCATCAAGATATTTAAAGACTTTAATTTGACCCAGGAACACAACCTTATTTTAAAATAGAATTTATAATAAATAAAAGTTATTTATCTCTAGTTTTTTCTTCTGTTGGTCTTGCCAACAATAATTTGAACTTAGTAGATTAATAAATAGGGTGCGGTGATACTAATGATGTATTGTTTGTTAAATTTAATCCCCATAAACCCTTTATAATGAAGAACGGGAATCGAATGGAAACATTGATACAATAAAAATAAGACAAATACATAATAATGAAAATGCTTCCCTCAATTTATTTGCTTGATGAATTTTCTTATTTCGGTTACGATATTTTCAAACCAAATGATTGCTCGAAGAAAAATGCAATAAATAATGGATAAAATAAATAATTACTTACTTTAAATGAAAACTGTGCAATATTATTAATCCTAAGTCCCAAAGATAGTTATTGAGGAATCCGTTGCATTCCTACACAGCTTACAAGCCGAATAAAACAATGCTACAACCTAAAAAGCATCGCAGATTTTACCAAAGTGTAAAGGAAGGAAGGATGACAGACACACTTTATAATATGATTCAAAGACGGAATACAATGACAATTGCTATAGTTTGCCACAAAGGAGCAGAACAAAAGACAATGCTTTGCATTCACAAGAACCAGAACTGGAGTCTGTGAATTGGCGCGCGCGTGTGTGTGTGTGTGTGTTTTTTTATTTTTTTTTATTTTTTTATTTTTTTGCGTCTAAAATTTCAAACAAATCTTTCTGACTTTTTAAAGTTTTTACTTAACTTTTAAAGCCCAATTTTATATTATGCTTCAATCAGTCTTCATTGCCATAAAACAAACTACCGCCTGATGCCATATATATTATATATATTATAAATATAATAATATATATATATATTATAATATTTATATATAGTATATATATATATCGTATATATATATATATATATATATAATATATATATATATATATATATATATATATATATATATATATATGATATTATTATGAACATCCGAGATGGAAAGTTCTTTAATTTTTTAGTATAAAATGCAAATTGAGAAATCTTTGATAAGGGTCAATGCGAATGAGAAAAGGGTCGTTTAAACATTTGCGAATGTAACAGATGTGTAAGCCGAATCTATATAATATATATTATCTATATATATATAATATATATATATTCTATAATATATAATATGAGAGGGAACTAAAAGCAAGGACAAGACTAGCACCCACCTTGTATTACTGCAACGGCTGTAACTTCAGAACAGCATTGGGAACCTTTCAGAGAAGCACATTCTGGAGAGTTCTAGGAGAGGTGTTTAGAGGTTAGTTGAAAAATGCTGGTCTATGAAAGGGTGAAAACACCTGAGAGTTTATAAATCTGACTTGCATGAACCAAGAGCGAAAAAATGATCTTTTGGAGGCTTGGGAGATTTTACAGATGGGAAAGATGTGGTTTCCTGCAGGGTGAAAACCTTCCTGGAAGATTATATATATAATATTATATATATAATTATTATTATATATATATAATATATATATATATAATATATATATTATATAATATAAATAAATGAGTGACAGGCAAAGAGAGCAAGTTGTGAGTAAGCAGTGAGTCATCCTTTTAAATTATTGCATAACGCCATAAAATGCAACGTTTCATCAAAATTTAAACATGTACACACACACACACACACACGCTTGTTTTGCATACACACACAAGGAAAGAACTTACGTACATGGGCGTA
>SEYY01023382.1:10000-12500 GCA_009176605.1 Armadillidium nasatum
TGAGGAAGTGTTAGCTCTATTTCCTTTTCGAATAGTATCCCTGAATTTTTTAACATACAGCACAAGGTAACGAAACTAATATATATATATATATATATATATATATATATATATATATATATATATATATATATATATATATATATATATATATATATATATATATATATATATATATATATATATATATATATATATATATGTAATACTTAATTTTAAATTAATTTAGATTGATGTTATAAAGTTGCAAAGTAATTTTTTAAAGAAAATTCTCTCTCAAGTAATAATATGTATTTCCATTGATAACGCACGTATTTGTTCATAATTTTATAAAGTAAAACTTTATTATTATTATTATTATTATTATTATTATTATTATTATTATTATTATTATTATTATTATTAGAGTAGTAGTAGAAGTGTTATTAATGAACTCAATCGTTACCCTAGGAATCTATTTTAGCTTAAATTTTAATTGCTATAATACGTGAAGTCTGTTAAAATTAATCTGTGATAAATAAAATTATTATTATTATTATTATTATTATTATTATTATTATTATTATTATTATTATTATTATTATTATTATTATTATTATTATTATTATTATTAACCTATTAATTTTATTATCTTTGCAGTCAATTTGAAATTTGAAGAGATCACCACAATGCAAACGCCTTACTCTATGATGCCAATGCGGGGAGGCTTTTGTGGACGTTTTCCATCGAGAGGGAATGATGAGGAGGTCATGGCGGCATTTCCCAATGGGAAATGAGAGGGATTTCTTTTTTAATCCTTACGAATTCGGACCTCATCCTTGCAGAGGACACGGCCATAGGAGAAAGCACAAAGCTCATCATAAAAGGAAAAATAAAGAAGAAAAAAGGAAATCTGGTGGTGAAGGGAAAGAGGACGAAATTATCATAGACGGAAGTTCCGATGAATCTCCAGATGCCGAATGGGAAACAATGCCTGACGCTTTTGAGGTTCAAGTAAATCTCCGCGGGTGTGATCCCGACAACATAAAAATATCGATCAAAGATGGACACTTGAAAGTAGAAGGAAGCAATAAATCGACAGACACTAACTTCATTTCCGTCACACACGAACAAAAAATCCCAGAGAAAGTTTCCACGGACAATTTGAAGGCTTTCCTTCATCCTGAAGGTCTTCTTACTATCAGCGAAATGGAGGAAACTTATTTCCCATTTCAGTTAACAGTTGATCGGAAGTAGCAAGTTACAAAATCCAGATATAATAAACTATTGTTATTATTATTATTATTATTATTATTATTATTATTATTATTATTATTATTATTATTATTATTATTATTATAAATAAGATTTCTAAAAGTACTGTATTTTACTAATTTTAAATATTTTTTATTGTCATCTTTATTAGCTTTCAAAATATAAAGCTTTGTGTATAGAGATAAAGTAATTGAAAAAATGTTTTTGTATCTTATAATTGAATAAAAATGTTACATAAAAAAGAACACCTTTTACTAAAAACCTTCTTTCATTTTTTAAGACATAATATAGAGTATAATAGATCATTTATTAAAGAGAATTTGTTGAAAAATTCCAGAGGTGGCCATTCTGCAATTTAAATCAGCAATTCCGCAATAGCGAACTAACAAAAAAAATTGCTGAATTGAGATAGCGATAATTTGAAAAAATTGCGGAATGCCAAAAATTTATAGTTCGCTAACGCACTTTCCCCCCCCCCAAAAAAAAAACAATGAAATTTCCGGAAAATCTAAGAATATCCTTGAAGTGTAGAGAAACTTCTAGATTCTTGAGTAACGCTGCAGACATAAGCGTAACTAGGTAAGGGTGACCTCCCTCCCCCTACCCCCAGAAATTTTAGTCAATTTCTGAAATAATTAAGCTCAGAAAGAGCAGATATGATATCTTTAGAAGAAATTATAATTTTAGGCATAAATGAGTTGGAAGGGATTTAAGGAGGAAAATTAGCTCCGAAATCCTCTAAGGTTGAATTAGAGGCAAACGTTTGAGCGCAGAGTTCAGCTTTAGAAGAAGACAAAACAGCAGTTATATATATATATATATATATATATATATATATATATATATATATATATATATATATATATATATATATATATATATATATATATATATATATAATATATATATATATATATATATATATATATATATATAATATATATATATATATATATATATATATATATATATATATATATATATATATATATATATATATATATATATATATATATATATATATATATATATATATATATATACTATATCTGGTGGGGAAAAGCAACCAATTTTCCATCAGAGTTGGGAAATTCTCCGGATGGGTCAAATTTAAAATCAACATGCCCCGATACACTGCATTTGAAAGTGTGTATTAAAACCACAAACATTTTGATTACAATTTATTTTGTAGAAGAGTTATGCAACAGGGCGCATGAACAATTTGAAATTTCTTGAGGTTAAAAAA
>SEYY01023382.1:17500-25000 GCA_009176605.1 Armadillidium nasatum
TAGCCCCTAAATTCTACTTTGAAATCCAGCCATGCACTATACATTCAGTTTTTGTTCATACTAAATCTAACAGTGCTGTAAGTCTTGTAGGTTCATGGAGCACAAGACTCGAGAAGTTGTTTAGTATACAATTTTATATACAGAACTTCTATGATCCATATTGGTCAGGGAATCCTACTCATTGTCAGAAAACTTAAAATCTCATTGATAGCCTTCTTCTTTCTTGAGCCATTCTGCCTCGATTTCGTTCACATTTCTACTTCTAATTCTTGACTCTGGGCATGGTCTGTGAAAATAAAATACCCCTACTCCGTACGATTTGTTGTGCACAAGGATATCTGCCGACACATTCAACATCATGATTATTAGTTTTAATTTCAATCATTAATGCAGATTGAATATCGCTTATAAGGTGCAACATCTTCACCATTCGTTTCTCCAAACTGGTATAAGTAAAATGAATATCTTTCTTTTTCATATTCCTGAAAGGTGACCCCCTACAATGCCTCACTAATCCATGCTTCTGTTATGAAAATGCTTAGATTCTCCTCTATGATATAGGGGTACTAAATTGATCCTTTTTATTTCTAAGACAGAGAATTTGAAATTCAGCATCTTCTTGTATCACTATTGTTTTTTATTTGGAATGTTGTCATTATCATTATAACAATTTCTACTAATTAGGATATTAACAGTCACTATTATTTATATCACCACTACAGTAACCTTGATCTCCATAAGCAACAGTGCCTAGATAAAGCTCTTCACCATTAACGACCTGAGTAGTTAAGTGTAAAATATAAATTGATTTTAATATAATTATCTTTATATTGGCACATCATTTATAATTGTTTTAACTTTTTATTTTTCCGCTAGATAAACTGACTTTGACGCTCTAATCAATTCTGATTTATTTGGAAAGACAAACCTTTTAAAGTGGTCTATTTAAATAGGATATTATCTTTTCCCACTCTATTCAGGTTAAAGGATTTATTTATAATACCTATTAAAATTCATATCCTGTGAAAGCAACAGAATTTTTTTTCCTTTTATTAAATGTTTTTTAGAGTATTTAAACCAAATGTATTTGTGGGAAATATTGTTATAAAATTGTTTACGACTCTAAATTTCCTTTATTTCATGCTATAATTTTAATTGAATAAATTATAATCTCTAATTGGGAGTTCAGATTCATAGATTTCGATTCCATCTTTAAATCCATGGTTGTGAAAATGCATTTCTTATTTAACTCTTGAAGTGGTATGGGAAATTTATTGGTCGACAAATTTTTTTTTTCCCCCGATAGTTGTAATTTAATTAATTTATCTCAATAAATAATTAAAAAAATGTATAAACCTATATTAGTGGATATAAAGGGGGAAATTGTCAGTACTGTTTTAAAAATGCTCATTCTTTTCTAAATTGGGTTTTTGATTGGTCTTATTAAAAATTTTAATTTTTTGTTGATAGTTTACTTTGAATATTTAAAAATGAATTTTTCTTAACTCTTTACAGCCCTTCTGTGATGGATCCCATAGTATCCCTCAGTTTAAGATAACTTATAGACCTGTCGTGTTTATTGCACCAGAAACAAAAGAAGTTTGGTTGTGCAACTGTAAAAAAACGAAGAATCGACCGTTTTGCGATGGAACTCACAGAAATCAAGAAGTTCAAGATGCCTTCTCAAAACGTTAGCTAACTAATTTTGTTACTTTTTAAGTACTATGTACATTTTTGAAGTTTGATAGTTTTTTTTTTTTTTTTTTTTTTTTTTTTTTTTTTTAATGAAATACAATTTCAGATAGTAACTTAATAATTGGAATTGTAAAACATCAAAAATTCTTGTTTTTTTAACTTTTATCAGTGTATCAATTTGTTTTTGTACATATATATTTTTAAAAAAGTTTTATTCATTATTTCCTTTATATTTCATCTACTTTGATAACACGTGCATCAACACAATTAATTTTATATATATATATATATATATATATATATATATATATATATATATATATATATATATATATATATATATATATATATATATATATATATATATATATATATATATATATATATATATATATATATATATATATATATATATGATGGGACGATTAATCGTCATCAGCAAAATCGGCATATTTTTTCTCAATCGTCATCTTCATCGTCAATTTTCTTCCGGATATGTTGCCAATTAATTTATTTATAATGGTTTATAAATATCTGCTCTTCCATCTTTTATTGAGAGTGAAAAGCTGTGTAGTAGTTGGGGGCGAAATAATACTCAAAGACGAAATCGAAATACCGCAGAAATTTTAGAAAAGATTGTTTCTGCATCACAATTAAGAACGAAATTTAAAATACTAGAATTTTGCCTGTCTCATGTTCTCACATATTAAAATTTTTAAAATTAATGTTTTGAAGATACTACAGGGTTTGACACTTGCTCTCGACCCCAGATATGCTCTTATAGATATCAGAGTACTAGTCATATGTTAATGAAATTTGGCATGCGCAAGCATTGGTGTGGGAGAATCGTGTTGACATCACAAGTTTCGGAATTGACCGTCGGTATCTAGACATATCAGCACGATCTTGCATGTTACAGAAGGTAGCGGCCCAAGTCCATTGGAAATGACCTTATATTCAAAGAACTAAAATTTCGTGGTGTTAACGTTGGTTGTGTGACAAATGGCGCAACCTCGTGATTTTACCTTTTTTTTCACTCACCAAGGTTTATACATAGAAAATTTTATTAACTTACGGACAGGACTTCTATATTAATAAGCGCATATCAGGGGAGGGGCCGATGGGGAATGAGATACTATATTATAATATATATTAAAATTACATGTGTGAATATTTACAAATTTGAATAAAGAAAAAGACTAAATCTTCCTTACAAAATTATTAAATTTATTAAAATAATGGACATTTTTAAAATATACTATTTTCTTTTTCATTTTCTTAATTGTACCATCAATAATAAATAATTGAGAAGAGCGATAGGAATAGAAGGCAAAGGAAAAGTGTACTATTATATATATATATATATATATATATATATATATATATATATATATATATATATATATATATATATATATATATATATATATATATATATATATATATATATATATATATATATATATATATATATATATATATATGTTATATTAGTATACTTTTCCTTTGCCTTCTATTCCTATAGCTTTTTTCAATTATATATTAGTGATGGTACAATTACAAGGAAGGAACCCAGCCGAGAAATGTGTAGTTGAAGTGTGTGTCACAGCTATGACGACTAACACCTGGAACGTACAAACGCTATTCAGCCAGGGCCCAAAAACGGAAAGAAAATAAATTTGCCGATTATATACCACAATGATGAGAGCACAATAGTATGCAAGGTGAAGCTAGTATTTCAAACTCGCATAAAAAAAAAATTTAATTTAAATCACACGCTGAAATACGGTAGGCTATCAAAAGATGTGGCAGAAAATATATGGTTCATAGACTTTTCCCGACCACGTCGACATGCCACAGCTAAAATTTTAAGGTAGCGCAGACGACTACAACACCATTTCTATGTCATAAAATTAATTTTGACACCCCAATTTAAGAAGGTAATTTTGTTTTCTCCCACGCAGCTCTTCACAAATTTTACATTCAGACTAATATTAAAGTGTAGACTTCCTCTCAGACATTTGGATGCCAGTTTAAACAAATAAAAATTTTAAAAATTTAATATTTTGTACCATTTATTTCCTTGCCATAATTGATTCGTGCATTTCAATTCAAATGCATGATTACGTTATCCTTGGTATATCTTTAATAATTTTACTTTCAGAATTAATACTAATAATTAATTAATACTTAGACTACCAGATTTAAAGAAACCAAAATTTTAAAAATTTAATATTCATCTTGTACTACTTCCATACCAATATTTCATTCGACTCTTACGTTAATTTAATATGTGATTAACTTACCTACTTGGTGCTTCTTTAAAACTTTTGCATTCAGGCTTTATATAAAAATGCAGATTTCCGAATGTACATTTCGATGTCGGTATAAACATAAAACAATTTAAGAATTTAATATTCATTTCATACCACTTCTACGTTGTAATTATGCTGCACTCTAGCTGCTTTGGTAAACTATTCCGTTTCTGTCTTTCTATTTCGACATTTCCTACTTGATGGAAATGTACGTTCATTCAGCCAGTGCCGAAGAAAGGGGACCGCTCTCAACCCTTTACTAAATTAACTATCGTCCTATTTCCTTCAGCTCTGTTCTCTCTAATGTTTTGGAATCTATCCTTAAAAGTAAAATTTGGAAACATCCCAATTCTTCTAATCTTATATACTTATCGCTAGTCTGGCTTTCGCAAAAAGTGCTCTTCTAGTGATTTTCTTTTCCTTCTCTGACTCTTGATTCTCCGCCCTTCGGCATTTCGGTGAATCTTTCGCTGTGGCGATAAATTTATCGAAAGAGTTTGGAACAAAGCTTTGATTTCTAAACTTTTTTCTTTCGAAATCTATCCTTCTCTCTGATTTCCTTTCTGGTTGTTCTATAGCAGCTGTTGTGCACATCCACAGTTCTTCCTTCAAACCATTAATAATGGTGTTCATCAGGGATCTGTCCTATCTCCAACTCTTTTTTTTCCCATTTTTCATAAATGAACCTCTTTCTGTTATATCATCGCTATCCTCTCCTATGAAGATGACCACTCTTCATTACTCCTTTTAATTTGAAAGACGCCCAACAGAAGTTAATTAACGCAAAAGCGGGGGAGGGTCTTAGAATAACTAACCTCTGATAATTTCTTGTATTTCAAATTAGTGCAAAAAAAAAACGTATCGTTTTCAATAATCAAAAAATCAATTAATCTATCTCTCTACTTAACACAATCTTTCACACAACTATGATATCTTCTTCGAAAGCACACAACTCAAACCTACGTCTGTTCTTAATATTCTAAGTGTTTCTTTTTCTCGTGATATTTCTTGGAAGGATCACATTACTTTTATTTGTGAAACAAAGTTCTATAAAAGGTGGGTGTTCTTACTTCTCACCACCCCAGTTGCTTGCTACTTATAATGTTGTTAACCCTGTATGGAGTATACCTCACACATCTCGGGCGGTTCCACTCGTACAGCTCTCCTTGAAAAGGTGGAGTCTAGGGCTTGCCGTTTTAACTGTCCTGTTATCTCTAATTCTCTCCAGTCTCTTTCTTGCCGTCGAATTGTGGAGTCACTCTCTTTATGCTACCTCTATTACAACGGGCATTGATCTCCTGAACTCTCCCGTCGCATAAATCATCAATTGAAAAGATCTCGTGTGACACGCCCCTCTACATATTCTCACTCTTTCTCTGTCCATCTCTCAGCCCCCAGACTTAACCGCTATGATCAATCTTACATGTACTCTACTGGTAAAGTCTGGAACACACTTGCTCTTTATCTGATTTCCCAACTTATTTTGACTTGCACACTTTTAAAATTCGTGTATCTAGACACGTCGGCCTTTAACGACCAGGATCTGTTATTTTCCCAACAACGGTGGAAATTAGTAGGCCTTCTGCCTTTGACCACAGGAGGATATATACGTATATATATATATATATATATATATATATATATATATATATATATATATATATATATATATATATATATATATATATATATATATATATATATATATATATATATATATATATATATATATATATATATAGCCTGTGCCGAAGAAGGAGGAAGCTTCTCAACCCTCTAACTATCGTCCAATTTCTTTAACCTCCGTTCTTTCTAAAGTTTTCGAATCTATTCTTAACAGGAAGATTTGGAAACATCTCAATTCTTCTAATCTTATTTCTGATCGCCAGTATGGTTTTCGTAAAGAACGTTCTACTGGTGATCTTCTTTCCCTGCTTTCTGACTCTTGGTCCTCCGCTCTTCGGGGTTTCGGTGAGTCTTTCGCTGTGGCGCTAGACATATCGAAAGCCTTCGATAGAGTCTGGCACAAAGCTTTGATTTCTAAACTTCTCTCTTTCGGAATCTATCCTTCTCTCTGTGACCTTCTCTCTAATTTCCTTTCCGGTCGTTCTATAGCAGCTGTTGTAGACGGCCACCGTTCATCCTATAAATCTATAAATAGTGGTGTTCCTCAAGGATCTGTCCTATCCCCAACTCTTTTTCTAATTTTCATCAATGATCTTCTCTCTATTACTTCATCTCCTATACATTCCTATGCCGATGACTCCACCCTTCATTATTCCTTTCAATTTGAAAGACGTCCCTCCCAACAGCAGTTGATAGATTCAAGAAGGATGGCCTTGGAGCAACTGACCTCTGATCTTTCTCGTATTTCAAATTGGGGCAGAGAAAACATGGTCGTTTTCAATGCCTCAAAAACTCAATTCCTCCATCTTTCTACTCGACACAATCTTCCACACAACTATGACATCTTCTTCGAAAACACTCAACTCAAACCTTCATCTATTCTCAATATTCTCGGTGTTTCTTTTTCTCGTGATCTTTTTTGGAAAGATCACATTACTTCTCTCTCTAAACAAGCTTCTAAGAGGTTGGGTGTTCTGAGGCGCCTTCGTAATTTTTTACGCCACCCCAGTTGCTTGCTCTGTATAGGGGTGTTGTTCGCCCCTGTATGGAGTACGCCTCGCATATCTGGGGTGGTTCCACACATACAGCTCTTCTTGAAAAGGTGGAGTCTAGGGCTTTTCGTCTTATCAACTCTCCCGCTCTTACTAACTCTCTCCAATCTCTTTCTTCCCGTCGTAATTGTTGCGTCACTTTCTCTATACTATCGCTATTACAACGGACATTGCTCTTCTGAACTCTACACAGTCTCATCCTTTCTCTGTCCAACTCTCCGACCCCAGACTTAACCGCTATGCTCACTCTTACATGTACTCTACTATTAAAGTCTGGAACACACTCCCTTCATCTGTTTTCTTAACTTCCTTTGACTTGAACATTTTTAAACACCGTGTATCGGGTCACGTCGGCCATTAGCGACCCGATTTCAAATACTCCCCAACTCTGGTGGATTATGGTAGGCCTTTGGCCTTTGGCCTTTGCCCACCAGAGGAGACATATATAATATATATATATATATATATATATATATATATATATATATATATATATATATATATATATATATATATATATATATATATATATATATATATATATATATATATGGTGAAAATTAAAATTTTTGTCTTTTTATTTTTATATACAAGATAAACTGACCCGAAAAAAAATCGCAGTTTAATAACAGGAGAATAACAAAATTATTATTATTATTATTATTATTATTATTATTATTATTATTATTATTATTATTATTATTATTATTATTATTATTATTATTATTATTATTATTATTATTATTATTATTATTATTATTATTATTATTATTATTATTATTATTATTATTATTATTATAATCGAATGAGGC